>JAZGTJ010020313.1:0-10458 GCA_036877575.1 Botia almorhae
AGTATGAACGTGACTAAAACTAATAAAAACTAAAATGACAGCTTCACACAAAGACTAGACTAAAACTAAAATTAAAACAGGCCGCCAAAAACAACACTACTTGGGATATTATTTTATAACCTAACCCTGTTTTAAACTTCTCCACAACTTTATCCCTGACCTGTCTGGTAAGTTCCTTGGTCTTCATGATGCTGTTTGTTCACTAGTGTTCTCTAACAAACCACTGAGGTCTTCACAGAACAGGTGTATTTATACTGAGACTAAATTACACACAGGTAAACTCTAGTAATTGATTGCACTGGATTTTATTTAGGGTTATCAGAGTGCAGGGGGCTGAATACAAATCGCCACACTTTTCAGATTTTTATTTGCTTAAAATTTTTAAAATCGTATATCATTTTCGTTCTACTTCACAATTATGTGCTACTGTGTGCTGGTCTATCACATAAAATCTCTATAAAATACATTTAAGTTTGTGGTTGTAAGGTGACAAAATGTGAAAAAGTTCATGGGGTATGAATACTTTTGCAAGGCACTGTAGGAAACACTAACCCTGTCAGTTTAGTCTACCACACCCACATCTAAGCTTTTGCTTATGCCTAACTGCTGACCACTATGATGTGTGTACCAAATTTGATTACATTTGAAGCATGTTAAGCACCGCAAATACACCTGAATGTAGTTTTAAATTTGGACATGTTACCATGGCAACAATATTTCATAAATAAAATTAAAGTTCATAAATCCTTTTGGAAATTTATATCAGCCCAGTCTCTACATTATTCTGACCAAGTCAAAAGTGACTTGGCTGAATGTAAGTTGACTAAAAGTTGTTTTATGTGAGTACTTCCTGTTGCTTGTTGGTGGCACTATGACTGTGATATGACAATAGTCATATCAATGTCATCAGCGCACCACTATAAACATATTTGGCAATTGTGAAATTGCTCAATTCATGCTGTAGATATTATAGACTTACTGTTATTTTTTTCCCCTATAATTTTACTGCCTAGCCATGGCAACACCATTTGAGATATCAAAAACCCCTTTGCCTTTCTTTTTTCAGTTCTTTTTGTTTCAAGAAATAATGAAAACTGAGATAAGGGTGTTGTTGTTTAGAATTTGAGCAGCCAGGTGAGCTGCAATAACATCGGTGAGAGGATTCAGCCATTAGTTTTGATTGTGTTGAGATGGTACCGGAAGAAGCCATACACTGCTTCATTTACCAGAAATAGCAAGTGTGATAAAGGTCTATAAAATGCATTCAAATATAACTCAGGGACAGACAACTGAGTATTGCAGGAGCAAAGAACTTGCTTGACTTAATACAGAAATATATTTATTTTCTTTTGTGTTGTGTTTACTTTTGTGTTATTATTAAAATTAATGATTTCTTTACAGAGTGACTGTGTGAGGTAGTTTAAAAAATCCTGCCATTTAACATTCATGCTGTTCCAAACCTGCATGAATACCTTTCGTGGAACATAAAATGTCAGGGTCCTGACTACCTAGTCTGAGAGATGATAACTGTCTCAGAAAATATCACGGTTTCGCGGTATACGGTATTAAACTATCATTATTATAATCATCAGCTACAATGACCCTTAAATGAATAAAAAGAGATATGGTTTTGGTTGAACATGGTTTATTGTAACAAACTTTTTTTAATGAAATAAAAAAAAACTTATGTGAGTCTACACAATAGTAATATATTTCAGTCATTATTTCTTTAGGCTAAACCAAACTTTTTTTTGGAAAGGTTGTACTAAACACCTATGAGTTTCAGTTAGTGTATTTAATGATTATTCTTTTAAACAAAATTATAAAATGATCATTAAGTGTTCTATATGTTCATGTGTTCACGTCTTCACATAGTGAGTGAGACAGCAGACGCTTTAAAAACCATGAGCATCATGCGTACTTGAGTGTGTACTAGATCTACTAGGCGAAACGGCGCTGCTCATTTATACAGCGACACACAGAATATAGAATTACAATATATAGCAGTCTTTTTGCGCTGTATATTCACAGACGCGCACATCGCGATTTGATTTACTGCACAGCTATATTTTGATTTATTCATTCATCTATCTATCTATCTATCTATCTATCTATCTATCTATCTATCTATCTATCAAATCGCACATTTTACGTGACATCTGTATAATACTGTAAATGACTCCAATTACACGACTGGATTCCGGGATTCCCTCTGCATCACGGAGGGATGGTGTTTGCGAATATGGAAGAACATGTTCGACGTATTTCCTCCTTTTGCGGCCACTCTTCGTACACATTTCTTGCAAACTGGATATCCATCTTCAAGGACAACCCCGCGATCATTTTTCGGATACCCAAAATATTCCCATACTGCAGATTTTTTTTCAGCGGGAGATAGAGATTAGAATTTGCAGCCTCTGTCTCGGACATTTTCGCTGCTGTACAGGTATGGGTGGAGTCTAAGCAGTCAAGTGGAAAGAAGGTGCATATACACGGCAGCGCGGGTGAGATCTGGTTTCATTTTTTTTTTGAACACCGCGGATATGCAAATGTGCACGATATGATAATCGTACATGTCAATATCGCGATAAACCGCCATACCGGTATACCGTTACAATACTACGCGAAGGTTAGATTCCGACTCGTCTTGTCGCAGTTCGGTTCTGGTTTAGAGTCAGAGTCTAAACTCGCACTCTGGGTGTGCGTTTTGTGTGGAAGCACATGGCTCGGTTGTTTACATCTGCCATGTGCTCTCCGGTCTTGCGTCATCGCCCCGCCTCCTTGTTTTCGTTGTCTCCTTATTTAAGTTAATATCGCGGACCTGTTTGTCGTTATTCCCCTTTGTATTTCATGCCCTCATGTCTGCTGTCCTGTGCTGGTCTGTTCCATCCATGCTCGTTTTCCCGTGTGTATGTGTGCTTGTAGATTCCGAGTTCTTCTGTGCGTTTCGGTGCTTCGTTGTATAGTTCATGTTCCGTGTCAGGTTTGTTTTCGTTCATGGCTGTCTCTATTTATTGTATATTTAAAGTTTAATCCCGTCTTTGTTTGTTTTGATTATATGTTTGTTATTGATTCTTTGCGTGTCTTGGCGCTTTAAGTTTTGTATTCGTTTATTTATATTTTGTATTGTAATCAAGGCTTTTGCTCCTCGTTCTCACTCCCAAGTGGGCGTTTTGAGTTTTGTTATTTAAATAAAAGCTTTTGTGTTAATCGCTGTCTCCGTTTGGGTTTTCTTTTTGTTTGCAACGTGACAGAACAGACCAGCCACCACTGAACCCAGCAGACAGCGAGTTTTCTTGTTGTTTTTTCCATCTGTCTGTGTTTTTGTGTTAGAATGGTCGGGTCCCAGAAGTGGTGGAGTGTCCCAGTCGTTTACTTGTGCGCCGGCAGGCTGCCCGTTCCTCCCCAAGCAGACTGGATCCTCCATGAATACGCCGTTGACAGGGTTGAGTATTGGTTACTAGAGATCGACCGATATATCGATTTACAGATATTTTTCCCGATATTTAAGCATTTTACCATAAACGGTTATCGGTTTTGTAATATTGGGTTCACAGATAAACGCCGCCGTCTTGTGGGTGTTTTGAGAATTACGCGCATGATCGCCATTGCAGCACGGCGTCTGAGGGGAAACAACAGTGCACAGGTAAAGTATACTTACTTGCTTTGCTATATTTAGTAAACTTTGTTTAACATAACAGCTATTAATGCACAAATTAGATGTTTTACATAAATAACTGATATGTAGTTTATGCAGCTTGGCTCTAAGAAATAAAGACGAACTCACAGAGTCACGCAAGATAATCCGTCAAATCCTGTCAAAAAAGGCGTAACTTTGCCTGAATTAAATAATATACAGTAGGGCTGCAACAACTAATCGATTAAATCGTTTATTTATATTTTGTATTGTAATCCAGCCTTTTGCCCCTCGTTCTCACCCCCTAGTGGGCGTTTTTAGTTTTTTTAAAAAAAAGCTTTTGTGTTAATCGCTGTCTGCGTGTGACATAAAACAGTATGTATATTATGACCACTTTATTTTTGGCTAAAATGCCTCTTTAAAGTTCGAAACTAATAATAACCTATAATTGTACTGTTTTGTGGGAAAGCTGTCCTAAGATTACTAAAGTAAATAAAACTCGTACATGTTTGTGAATGTGTTTTAAATAAACACAAATTAAATGTGACGTACTAAATTATTACATATATAGGTTGCTTTATTTATGTACAGTGTTTAGGGTTGTAAAACAAAAGTATATAATGTGTTAAAACATCCTTTCACCCAAATGGAAATCAACACTGAATACTGATTCAATGTAAGGTAAGCAAACCAATTAGACTGAATTTGCGTTTGTTTTCAATGGTGCAAAAGACGTTCGTTTCATTGTCGATATCAGCAATCAATTTTGTTTCGATGCCACGAGAGACATTGATTCTACTTTGATTTTATGTCAATTTGTTATCTGGGCAGTATTGCCAGTGGATTTTTAAAGATGGCACATATTTATGCATTGTGCGATAATATTTGTGTCATTAAGATACTTTTTATTCTGATGTTTTTGACAGTAAGGGACTAGATGATGCCTTAAATTTTATTTGTATGATGGGTTAATACCACATTCACAAAGCAAGATAAAAAACTTAGAATATATAGAATATAGAATATATAACAATAGAATATAAAAATTATATAGTGTTCCTGATGCTCAGTTGGTAGAGCATTGCGTTAGCAGCGCAAAGGTTGTGGGTTTGATTCCCAGGGGAGCACACGTACTAAAATCATATAACTGCCAATAAATGTGATCAATAAGCTGGAGTTTGATTTGCATCCGCACAGCTCCATTAGGCGTACAGATGTCGGCGGACCTCCAGCAGCTCACTAACTGCACTCAACAGCATCACTCTCCGGTGCATGAATGAACGGACTGCCACCAGCACTGCTGCCTTATATGATCCCTGTGTACACTACTACCTTACTTATAAGACGCTATTATATATTGCATTATTATTTTAGGCTAAACACCGCAAAAATAGGACAGTTTTGGGAGATTTACAGCTAAAATATTTTGGGTGGTACCCTCCTAAATGTAGTTGTAAACTGACAAAATGTATAACTTGAATGTACTGTAAGTCGCTTTTGATAAAAGCGTCTGCTAAATGCATAAATGCAAACGTAAGTATAAATCTGCAATTATAAAGCAAGCACTAGCCTCACAGACACTATTGAAATGAAAGAATTATTTTTGCTTTAATAAACTAATAAACTTATATTTTTACAACTGCATGCATTAATGAACGTACGGAAATGGATCCAAATGATGACATAATGAAATAAGGGCAGACAAATACAAAATGAAACAGCCAATATTCCCATGAAAACAGTCAGAGAACAATACAGTCCGATCGAGAACTACGGTGTCTGTTGGAATATGATTATCGTTGGGGTTGTGTCAATGGAAATGCTGCAGTTTCATATGCAACATAACGGAAAGACGTTTCACGCGACTCAAAGATCATGGGCGCGCGCTCGCAGCAGATGACGTGAAAATCAGACGGGAACGAGCGGTACGTTTCCGGTCGATTAAATTACGAGCTAACGTGCTAAAACTCAAACCTCCAAAACGCTTGCGAAAGATAAACGAATAAGCAAAGTGTAGTAAGATGCACCGATTATATGATTAAACGTGTTTATTCAAGCGTTATCTGATGAAGCTCAGAGAGTTATCTAAGCAAGAGATGCGTACGAATTTACCAAAGCGCGCGACTGTCCGTCTGACTAAACCTAAAATCAAACACAAGGCGAAGAACATCGATCGATCAGAGAAGCTAATCAATTATTTATGCCTTATTAATTGTTTCAAAATAACACCGCCATCCTGCAATAGTTGGAAGGTGAAGGAGAGGGAAAGACATACAAACGTGGGCCGTGTTTTCTTGCTGCGGCCGGTGTTCTCCAGCTCATCTCCATCGCTCTCCGTATCCCAGGTGGAGTCATATTCACACACCAGGTCGTCGTCCATATCGAAAGTCACTTAAAATCATATAACTGCCAATAAATGTGATCAATAAGATGGAGTTTGATTTGCATCCGCACAGCTCCATTAGGCGTGCAGATGTCGGCGGACCTCCAGCAGCTCACTAACTGCACTCAACAGCATCACTCTCCGGTGCATGAATGAATGGACTGCCACCAGCACTGCTGCCTTATATGATCCCTGTGTACACTACTACCTTACTTATAAGACGCTGTTATATATGCACAATTGCATTATTATTTTAGGGTAAACACTGCAGAAATAGGACAGTTTTGGGGGATTTACAGCTAAAATATTTCGGGTGGTACCCTCCTAAATGTAATTCTAAAGAAAGATACATAGTATTTAATATGTGTGATAATTGTAGACCCTTAAGCACAATTAAGCCTTTCACATTCTTTTTTTATTTTATAATTTTTAAATTGCTACACAAACCACAAAAGTGAAAGTTCAAATTACATCTACAATGTAAAAAGTGCTACACCCACAAAGTTGGTTTTATATACTTAAATAGTTGTAATCTAGTTTATTTTATTTGTTGTTTTACTAAAAAGTCTCAATATGCTTCCTCTTTACTTAAAATATATCATTTTTTATATAACTATATATTTAAAAAAACAGTTGCAATTTATTCAAGTAGTTGTTTGTATGTGGTTGTTGTGTACAAGAAATGTTATAAAAGTAAGTTGACATACACAATTTATTAGAGCAGCTGCCTTCCTCGGCTGTTGTCACTGCAGCGGATCTGAATTTCAGGGACTGATTAACACGGTAAGTTGAGCAAATTTAGCCAAACGATTGGTGATGTAAAGTCACGCAACATCGCTTACTCCACTAGGGAGCTGAGGTTAGGTTTGCAAATTGTACTGTATAGGCTAGCTATCCTGCACATATAGCAAGTTAAGATGGCTGCACAATGTAGAAGCAGTGTAGAACGGCGGTTGAGACCCTGTTGTTAATATGAAATTAAATAAGTGCTGTAGTCATGCCTACTATGTGTTTGAAGGCTACTTTGGTTTTAATTTTACCAATAATATCACTTTTAATCGTAAGTTAGCGTTACTTTAAACTAGTGTAGAACTAATGTTAACATGTTTTGTCTAAGATGTTTGCCTTTTGACTGTTTAATGTGAAATATTAGTTTAAGTTAACGCTAACTAACTATTAAAAGTAATATTATTGTTAGAGAAGTGGTCCTGAGATTCCTGATTGAGTACATGGGGGTGAGACAGGAAGACCTCATCAGTGTCCACCACGTATGTATTGGGCTTAAAGCTTCTTGTCTATTTTTCTGTCTGTATGTTTTAATATTGTGAGGCACATATATTCATCTCATTAACTGTTTGTCTGACCAAACTCTTGATTCTTTTTTTGTCTCCACCAATAGAGTTGTAATGAAACTTGGCAGTTGACCACTGAAAATGTACGTGTGCCATCAGCCCAACACGATTGGGATCATCGTAGAAGGACAGCCCGTGGTCAGAGGTGTGCCAAACCTGTGAAAAGCATGCTGCCTCCTGTTTGGACTTACCCATGCCCTCGACCTCAAGTATCCCTCAAAACTGGTGGATACTTTTGAGATATAAGCCATCATCCAAGTATGCAAATCTCCTCACCAAGTTGTCTTAGATTATTTCTCAATGGCATCTGGCATTGTTTGCCATCATTTGAAAAAATGCAATCACTTTGGTAGGTGAGTTTTCCAAATGCCAAATTAAACATACTGTAACAATCAGATAATTTGATAATCTTTAGGGTGATATAAATATTTGTCTTTGAATTTTACCAGTATTTTGATTGAAAATAATTAGTCTTACAGATTTCCGTTTTTGTTTGTTTTTAACCTTAAGACTCATTTGACAGGAACAAGTTGCTCAGGTAATATAATTTCCATGGTTATTGTCCTTTTTTGTTCAGTGCCTTAATTAATGTGGACTTTGGACTGTGTTTTGTGCCGATTATTTCCTCATGAGGTAAATACTTAACAGTGTTGTGTGCACAATTTGTACCCACTTTGGACTCTTAGACCACATTTCTTTGTTCCTGTATCCGGATTACAGACAAAGACTCAAACAAACAAATCCTGTTACTAAACAGGTTGAGCTCTGTACCCCACAAACTGAGGACATGTTACAGGACTGTTTTGCACTGATGGACTGGGATGTGTTTAAAGCTGCAGCAACTTGAGAGGACTCTTCTGTCAGCGTACAGGACTATGCTGAGTAAAACCAAAAACAATCCAAGTCATACACAACCAACAATCACCAACAATATAAACAGGGAAAAATGCTCAGAAATGATGCCGACGCAAATCAAGACTTTACAAGGAAACAATGGCAGAATGTCCGGTTTTATAGGGAAGTGGAAATGAAGCGCAGGTGAGCAAACAGGAAGTGATCAGTCCGAGTAGGTGCATAATGGGACGTGTAGTTCTGTAGAGTCTGTTAGTATTCCGGTGACGGCTCCCTCTGGTGTCTCAGCGGAGAAGAAGCTGGAGCCTCCACCGTAACAGCCCCCCCCAATAAGGCGGTCTTTCACTCATCCCCCTTCTTAATTCTGACTAAGTTGTAAGCGCTGCGTAAATCTAACTTGGTGTAAGTTTTGGCCTGTCGTAATTGTTCTAAAGCTGGCGGTACAAGTGGTAAATTTTAACAGTTACTTCGTTCAAACCTTGGTAGTCGATACACGGTCGCGGACTTCCATCCTCCTTTTTGACTAAGAAAAACCCTGCTGAGGCTGGCGAATTGGAGGGACGAATGAAGACCATTTCTAATTCTTCCTTAATGTAATTCCTCATGGCCTCTATCTCGGGTTGCGAGGGGTAACTGAGAAGCCTTCTTCTTGCTGAACACCTCTATGAACTCTGCGTATTCAGTAGGAATATTACAGTTATTGGAGGCTAGACTAGATTCGGGAACAATCTTTTTATGGGTGGTAGGTAAGCTTTTCAGGCATTGTTGGAAGCAATTTCAGCCCCATTGTTTCAGCTCTCCCTCCTTCCAAGAGATTGTGGGCTCATGAGTCTTTAACCAAGGCAGACCTAGCATAACAGGATGTTGAGGGGAGGAAATTACATAAAATTGTACTTTTTTTTGGTGAAGGCTGGCCACTTGCAGAGTGATGGTTTCAGTCAACTGTGTTCTCCCCCTCTCTCCAATCGGTTGCCCATCTAGTGCCTCCACTGTTAAAGAACAAGGGGAAGAAGACAAAGGGATATCGTGTCTGCACACAAATTCTTCTGAGATGAAATGACTCGCAGCTCCAGAATCAATGATTGAATGATGAAACAACAATGACAATATAATCCGAGTCAAAAGGGCAGGCAGCAAACAATCGATGTCAATGATTTTCCTGTTGTTTGCCTTGTTACATTTTGGATTGTTTATGATTATCTGATTGTTTGCTGCCTGCCCGTTTGACTCAGTTTTGGATTGTTTGCTGCCTGCCCTAAACTGTGTCTGTTTAACATTGATAATTGTTTGCTGCCTGCCGCGACCTTTCGCCTGTTATACCGTTTATGCCTTGCCTCTTATATTTCTGTTTGCTGGTTTTTCACCCCTGCCTATTTTACGACACTTATAAATGGCTGCACATAGATCCTTATGTATGAATGAATACTTTTGCAAGGACTGTAGTTTTGAATCTGAATATATAAATATAAATCCTGAATATATAATTAGATGTCAGGAATCAGGAACCTGTAGAGCATGTCATCAGTCTTTTTGTCTTTAGGAACCATTTGTCTGTTGTTCTTGTGTCGAAGCACCAAGGGTCCCAGCTGCAAATAACTTCAGAATAACACCAGAGGACGTGCAAATTTTGTGTTGTTTGCCAGGGTAAAGAACAGGCATGCCCAGTTCTTGAGGGAGCTGAGGATGCACATCACCCTTGTCTAGCTGTATTTCTAGGTGAGCCTGGACAGATGCCCTGCGGATCGGTCTCCCCATTGCTGAGACTCAGTGGCTGCTCGTCTTATGGGGTTCGGAGAAAGCATTCTTGCTTCTCTGCTGAATGGATGCAGAGGAAGCTCTCCTGCTGCCAGTGAGCAAAGATACGCAGAATGTAGCTGTGGAAGCGAGATCGTGGGTGAGCTTTCTCAGCACAGGCATGCAGGGATGCCTTACGCTGAAGAGACGCTTGCGAGTGATTTAGGATTATAAATATATATTTAAGATTCTTAAATATATATTCAGATTTATATGTTCCTGTAGCTCAGTGGTTAGAGCATGGCGTTAACAATGCCAAGGTCATGGGTTCGATCCCAGGGATTGCATATACTCAGAAACAATGTATATATATTGTCACGGGTGAGGAATCACACGACACGATAGACGGTGCAAAAATACCCCGGAGGGTGGATTTATTGAAGGAATGGGGGTGTGTAGTGCGTGGAGGAAGCAGCCGGGTTGGCTGCTGGTGCAGGTGC
>JAZGTJ010020315.1:0-10454 GCA_036877575.1 Botia almorhae
ACAGGTGAACACTGGTTTCTTTTAAATGATGCAATGTTTAGGCCATAATGACACAGAAACATCAAAGTACAACCCATATCACAGTTTCACAAGTTGCATTTCGCTTCTTAGTAGTAAAACCGAAATCTGAGTTGCAGATTTGAAAAGGTTTCCATCTTATGCTTTGTTAACATCTCCTTTGAGTGAATATTATTGCTGGACAGCTTGACCGTATCTGCATTTCATGTCATGCATGATGTTTGATTGCATTCACTGATTTCAGAGCTCATTAGAGGAGATCAGAGGCAGGGAATGATTTGGAAGGAGGGTTAAACAATGAGACAGAGAGGACGAGGAGTCTCAAGCATATTAGCTGCTACTTACACCTAATCTGGGCACTGGACTCCTCCTCGCTGTAGCCCTGAGCAGCAGCTCTTTGCCCATCTCACTAGTACCAATGGTGGGATAGGACCAATTCAGAGAGGGAAGATTGTGACGTTAATCTGTCCGTCAATTCCACTGAATACATCTTGCAAGGAAATTCTGTTGTTTGCATTAGTAATCACTTATTGTGCTGCTGTTTATCTGGTGCTTGGATTTGTTATTGAAATCTCGAATGATCCGGATTGGATTTCCTGATGGATAAACTATAGATCGACAGTCTTTCATTCACTGCCACTCACATAGCCCATGGCTGTGTAACAAACTGTTGCGAAACTTCTTGCTTTTAATAACTGCACTACAACAGGTAAGATGGATTGGAGAAAAGCACCTCAGGATTCCTTTTTGTAATGTTGTCATTTTTGTTTGGAAGTTTTTACCCTAACGGATGCCCAGGGCATTTTGAAGTTTATGTTCGGTCTGCAGAATTATTTTGGGTTATAAATACAGTTTGGACTCTGCAGGTGTTTGCTGCAACAATATTATCAACAATATTTTGTTCCTTTTTTAACAACTTTAATAAATTGATTTCCTAAGATATGCAAGTGTGAAACATTGCAATCTAAATAAAACATACCGACAAACTCATTTTAACACTCACCTCAGACTTGATGTCAAGGAGATTTTGGTTGTTATAGATACAAAGACCTTTGGGGATACAGCTAATGTAGCCACTAAAATGTCTAAGGAATGTTTTCTGTTTATGCATAACCTGTGAATTACCAGTTTCTTCATAGAAAAGTAAAAGTTTTGGGCCTAAACTGTGAAGTTGTTGTTCTCTGTAGGCAGAGCTAATAATTACTAATCAAATCTTTTTGGGTGTTTTCATCACAAAAGTCTCAGATATGTTTTCATTTTACAGTGTTGACTGTAAACACATTTTTTACACATTGTCTCTCCTGCTTAGATGGCTAATATTAACCAGTTGCCAGGCTGTGCGTCTCAGACAGCCTCTGATTTCCTTGGCACCATTCAGCTCTTTAATCTTGTTCAGATGAGCCTGAGCCTAGCTGAGAGGTCACAAACAGTTCGGGACATTATGTCATTGTGCTTCTTTTCTCAATTTTTAGTTGGTATTGTTGCATTTATAGTCTTTGTAGTTTCTTTTCTTTTAATCTTTATACGCCGGTAATGATTTTAAACAGCACTTGTCCATGATGGGTACGGTCCTCGTTAATTTAATACAAAATGTTTTTGCCATATACATTTAAATAAAAAAATATCACGGCCATCCAACGGTCAACATTGCTAGACAAGACATACAACTTGGTTGATATTACACTTACCTGGACATCTGCATACTGTTCTGCAGGAGTTTTGCATGTATGTACTTAATTACTGCAGGCCTAGAGGTTATGCAACCCAACAAGGTTATCAGTGTTGGGGAGGGAGGGCTGACTTTGAAGAACCTTTTAATCCAGACCGCAGTAATGCTAAACTACTCTCTTGTCATGTGCCGTGACTGTCTGTCTGTAGTACTTGATGGACAGCTGTAAGGGAAAGGTAATGACAGAATTTTGTCATTACCCTAATTGTCATTAACTTACCATAATTAAAAAACATGGTTTTCACAACAAGACCTACTGTGTTATTGTTCCCTCAGCACTGTACATCAAGGTTATGAGATACTGTACACTAACAATAGGAGATATTACAGTGCAATACTTAATGAAATTCTCAAAGCCATTGTCATACACCGACATACTAAGTTGATAATGTTTATGTTCAAGTTTTTGAACATTTTTGCTCCAAATGGTTATTAAAGGAATCTTGAGGATAGCTAATGGTATAGCGAGTGCTGTATACTTCTCCTCAGTTAGATCTTTTATGATCAGAGTTTTTGCTCCACTTTCTTTCTCCATCAGTGCCAACAAAATGCAGAAGCAGGTGGAGATCAGAATGCATGAGAGTCATCTGGCCCCTTCTCCACCTCTTAAGGAGCCCATGTGTGGAGGCTTCTGTGACAAATTCATGAAGAACTTGCTCCTAACACTCACGGTTCTTGGCAAGTTCCAGCATTTTCCTCTGTGTTTGTGTGTGATATTTTACCCAGTTAGACATGCTGCTGTATGGTTGGTGCTTTAATAGATGTATATTGTTCCTAGATAACACTTTGTTAAATAATTTGCCTTTTTAAATGGCATCCATATTGTATCCCTCATAAACTACATTCCTTCACCACAAGAGATGAAATGTGATGGCTTTCTATCAGGCTTTTAAAATTCAATATGTATATTTACTTGAGTACAGGTCTTTAGGGATATGCTAGCGTCTACAGTGGATGCTCAAATAAAGATGCTCAAAGCTATCAGACATTGAAGTTTTAGGGGTTTTAGTCGATTATGATTTGAATGATTGAATTTTGAACTTAATGCATACCATCCTAAACCACACTACGATCAGAACAGGAATGGTCTAAATACAAGACATTGTTTACTTTACACTGACTTGTATACAACTGGTTGGTGTTTTATGACTCAAGTAACCATGACCCAGGCCATAGCTGATACAGTATTTACTTGCTGTAGAGGCTTAGTGTATAGGAGAGAAATTATGTGGATTAATCCCACCTCAACATATATATAATAATCTTATTGCATTATTTCTAGTCTTTTAAAAGTGTTCATATTTTACATATTCAGAAAAATATACATTGGCAGCTTGTTATTTTACGAATGCTTAGTACAAAAAGCAACGATGCTACTGGAAAAGTTTAACAATCTTTCTCATAGACACAG
Source organism: Botia almorhae (assembly GCA_036877575.1). Taxonomy (NCBI): domain Eukaryota; kingdom Metazoa; phylum Chordata; class Actinopteri; order Cypriniformes; family Botiidae; genus Botia; species Botia almorhae. The sequence goes on from JAZGTJ010020315.1 coordinate 3,159, forward strand.
TGCGGATGGATGTCTTTGAGTTAATCTCTTTCTCATGGGTACCATCATCAAGATTCGAGCAACCATTCTGTAACCAGCTCAGAGCTACTATCCACTAAGCAATGAAAAAATTACCACCCAACCACATCTGTGTTTGTTGCAGTGGCTTTACTTACTCAAAGCTCATGTCATAGTCAAAGTTCATGAAAAGTTCAAGTTTATTTGCTAGTAAAATGTCTCATTTGTTCCATGAATGTTAATGGTGATTCTCTGTGTCCTTTAGGCGTGATTACAGGCTCAGTAGCTGGAATTTTACTGCGCTATGCGTCCCCACTCCCCGCTGATGTCATTATGATCATTGCCTTTCCTGGTGATATTCTTATGAGGATGTTAAAAATGGTGATCTTGCCTCTGATCATCTCAAGTTTAATCACAGGTACTGCTACAACACTTTGCTAAATATCTCCAACAATGCTAGCAACACAACACTAATACTTATCTACCTATACGCTGGTGGTTAAACCTTACATATACAGGACAGTTGTAGCATACTGTTTATAGAGCCGGATTTGTAACCAGTTCAAAGCAAAATTGAGATGTCCTTGAGCAAAGCACCTTTAGCCCCATTTGCTAATGTGTTCATGGTTCACACATAAGTCTACAGGAGCACCTGTAGCTCAACTACAGCTGCGAAAAACAACGGGAGAAAAATCAGAATATCAAATACAAGTACATTTTATAAAATCACTTTAAGATGCTTATTTTCTTCATTTGTAGGATTAGCAGGTTTGGATGCTAAGTCCAGCGGGCGTCTGGGCACACGGGCTATGGTGTACTACATGTCCACCACCATCATTGCAGCTGTTTTGGGGGTGATCCTGGTGCTCCTTATTCACCCTGGAAACCCCAAACTAAAGGCGAACCTCGGCGAAGGAAAAAAGAACGACGAAGTATCTAGTTTAGATGCGTTCTTTGATCTCATCAGAAATCTGTTTCCAGAAAATCTTGTTCAGGCTTGTTTTCAGCAGGTGTGTACAAGCACTGACAAGAGTTTCAGCAACCACGACTTGTACTTGTAAAGCATTCATTAGTTACTTCTCTAATGTGTCTCATTAATATTATTATGAACTATTTTGAACTTGGATTGCAAATACAAATACTATTAAAGACATTTTCTATTTTCATCATGTAGATCCAGACTGTTACTAACAAGGTAGAAGTAACTCCTCCGCATCCACATCCAACACGGTTTGGACGAAATGCCACCAAAGGAGCAGCAAAATTTGTGATCAAGAAATCTCTCCAATTCAAAAGCGGCATGAATGTGTTAGGTATTAGAGTGCATTGATTTTGTAACATGTATATGAAGAATGCCATTTAAAGTTAGTTATGAACTGCATGCCAACATGCGTGTGTTTTCATAGGTCTTATTGGGTTCTTTGTGGCATTTGGGATTTGCATGGGAAAGATGGGAGAAAGAGCCAAGCTGATGCTCGAGTTCTTCAACGTCCTTAACGAGATCGTTATGAAGCTTGTCGGCATGATCATGTGGTCAGCTTTGATGATTCATAATGACTAAAGTGTACTACTTCCATTATTTACCTTTAGTAATGTATTTGTAACTCGCAACATACTCGCATAATGTTGCGAGTATGTCTCGTTTTGTTGCCTGTCATTTATTATTAACTCTTCTAGTTCACTCTTCAGTTTTCTTGTACTTTGTCTCTGTTGTGTAACAGGTATTCCCCTATTGGTATTGCATGTCTAATCTGCGGGAAGATTATTTCAATTAATGATCTGGAGATGGTTGCCAAGCAGCTGGGAATGTACATGGTCACTGTCATCATTGGACTCATCATTCACGGCGCCATGTTCCTACCATTAATATATTTCGTGATTGTACGGAAAAACCCATTTTCATTCTTTATGGGCATTTTCCAGGCCTGGGTCACCGCTTTAGGAACAGCCTCTAGGTAAATCATGTCATTTTATTCTTGCTTTTACATCTGAGTATTTTTACAGAACACACAGTAAATTAAAGAGAGGTAATGACATGCATCTTTTGCAGTGCAGGGACATTACCCGTCACCTTTCGCTGTCTGGAGGAGAACCTGGGCATTGATAAGAGAGTGACCCGATTTGTACTACCTGTTGGAGCGACAATCAACATGGATGGTACAGCGCTTTATGAAGCCGTGGCGGCCATCTTCATTGCCCAGATGAATGGAATAGAGCTTGATCCTGGCCAGATCGTTACTGTCAGGTAATCCTGAATGTCTAAATACATAGAGCAAAGAAATGCATGTGGCATACATAGAAAATACCGTTCTGATGTACCTGTTAGTAAAAAACATCCATTATACTTCTCATAAAATGAGAAAGAGAGAATGAATGATGTGTTACTCATAAATGCAGGGTAGGGGATCTTTTCCAGAAACATTTCTTTGTTATTTTGATTGAAAGTCTCTTTATATTCTGATAGCAATCAGTAAAATGGTCAAAATATATTTATATATAAATATATGTCCTATAGAAGGTGCGGGTTCGAATGCAATGATAGGATGCTTGTCAAACTATGTATCCGCATAACTGTGCATACTGTTGTGAGGAGGTGGTGTGGCTTTGGAGGTTTCTTTAAAAGTAGGGCAATATCTTATGCTATTAAAGCTAAGTTGCTCATGCTAGCCTCTTTAAAATTGCCTACCCCACCTTGTGTATGTTTCATTGTTCCACAGTCTTACAGCAACGCTGGCAAGTGTAGGAGCAGCCAGTATTCCCAGTGCTGGCCTGGTGACTATGCTGTTGATCTTAACTGCTGTGGGTTTACCAACTCAAGACATCAGTTTACTGGTTGCAGTTGACTGGTTACTGTAAGTTAAGCCAGTCTCTTCCCTATATTCCTGTTTCAGTGGTGCATACTTTCTATCTTAGGAAACAGTTGGCATAAGGACATCATTTATCTCCAGTGTAACTTCCTGTAAATGTGGCCTTGTTTATCATGATACCACATGCCCTAATGGCATTTGGAGTCTTATAGCCTTGAGTCATGTGACACCTGTCTTTGTTTCCCTTCTGCCTTATTAAACAGGGATCGTTTCCGAACATCAGTGAATGTTGTCGGTGATTCGTATGGGGCAGGCATCGTGTACCACCTCTCCAAAGATGAGCTTGACATGTTCGATGCCCAGCAGATGAGAGCAGATGACTTTGAGATGGCCAAGACACAATCGTTTTTTGAGAATAACACTAACCATGGTGTATATGCGTCTCACAACTCAACCAAAATAGATGACTGCAAGGTACCTTTAACTCTCACAGATATAGAAACCTGTATGTAGATGCTTTGTTTTCATTCCCTTACATGTATGTACCATTATGATTTTTTTTTACACTTTCATATTTTGGTCATTTCTGATGTCAGTGCAAAAGATATCAAGAAGACAAAACAAAAATAAGAAGGAATGATTAAATATGGTTGTAATTATCTGTTCTGGTGCGGTTCTGCACAGCTCATCCATATTCTATCTATTATTTGAATATGCAGAATTTTTCACATTTTTGTTTAGGTTTTAGGGCTCAATTTTTTTTTACCTTTTTATCTTCTTCATTTGGGTGACAAAGGCTGCTTTTTCATTGTGAAATGTTCTTTAAGCTTGACAGATTTTTTTTCTACCAGTATCTTGAATTGTTTTGATTTATTTATTTTAATTTCACAGCTCTTTTCGTACACTGCAAAACAAGTAGACGTTCTCACCCTGTGTTTCATAAATGCATAGGTTTGTGTTGTGGTAGCAAGCATGGTCCTTGTTCAAAACCCATTTAGAAGATTAGCTTTGGGCAGAGATTCTCTACAATTAGGACAATCTTACAATCATTTATAATTTCTCTATGTTCATTCGGTCTTTCAGCGTTATTTAAGGAAAATCACTGCAGCAAATTAGTTTATATGTCTTGTGGTGGGTACATTTCCTTGAATTTGGATATAAACTGTGCTGTTAAATATCAAATATTTGGACTCTCTGCTCCAAACCATAACCAGTTTGGTTAGCACCGGTGAATGCATTTTGACTGTGCCTTGGTCAACAGTTCGTTGTTGCTGATAATTGCTTTCAGGTAACCTTGGCCTCAAATGGCTGCTCTGCTGAGTTCTCTCTTGTTGAGGAGGAATCATGGATTCGCGAGTAAGACAACACACAGTTCCAGCTCCGCCTTATCCTGAGTCCCACAAGCTTTTCCTTTCGGGTGAAAACCAGACACACTATGTTAAATGAACAGAAGTTACCACAAAACTTTTCACACGCACAAGCACTGACTTTTGTAGGACCATCTCAGTACACTTGATTCACAAAGGGAAAAGAAATTAGCTTGGAGTAGTTAGTGCTCCTGGTGGTTTACATAAGGGGAGGGGACAGACTATTGACAATGAGCTGCAATTAGCCCTGTGTGTGGGTGAGAGCGGTCTTAGTATAAAAACACAAACATGTGACATATGACATAAGTATTGGGCCCTGGGTTTGATGATCAGTCTGAAACCTGCTGCCTTGAGGCTTGTGCATAACACCCTACATGAAAGATCAGAATGGCTTACTCAGCTTGGGACCCTAAATTGACTTTAGAGCACTACTAGTGGCAGAATAGAGAAGTGCAGCTTGTTTGCTGAAGCTATTTGATTGGATTAACCCTTGGTGGCATTACTATAGATCAGCCTCTTATAAGAGCTTACCAAAGTACTTAGATGTTCTGAAATAGGTGCTTCTCTCCAAATGCTGCCACTTATTTTTAGATGCAGTCTACGTCAGCAATTACACAGCACAATCAGATGTGGAATGACATTGAGTTGGGTGGCGCTCTCTATCTGCAGGGACTCCTGGATAATATAGAACCTAGGACAGAATAAAAGAAAACAGGCTGTTCAATTATATATTTTAATGGTCCATGCATGTGTTAGTCATGTGCAATCATTTCTAAGAGATGCATGTTTGTGTTTGAAAAAGGGACTTTCACATGTGTTTGCATGCTTATAAGTGTGAGTAGGTTACATATGTATTCTGTGTGCTTTAAGATTTGTGTGTTTATTAACTAAGTTACAATCTTGCCTTGAAGACTGCAATACTGTGCAGACAGAAAGCTATGTAATATTACCATTTAATGCAATCCTCTTTTCTGTTATGGGTTTATGAGTTGAATGGGTTGTTAAATATTTAGGCCCTCACATGGTTGGGTGCTGAGGATGTAATTTAAACAGAGATAACGATGAAGGAATTGAGATTTGAACATTTATTTGGTAGTCCCTTATTATTTGATCAGCATTCCTCTTTTGCATCAATATGTTAAGTATCTTTTTTTATTAAAGTGCCTCGCACTTTGTGTAAATAATTAAAAACATACAGTATATATCGTGTCATATATTAGCTATATTTTTCATGCCCACTGTTTTATAAAACAAAGGCAAGTCATGTATTCGATATAGTATACTTTTACTCTGTAAAATAGATAACAGGTTCAGTAGCTATCATTATAATATACTGTATACATCATATGGAGTAGAGAATCAGACTGAACAGTGAAAATGAATGTACATATATGGAAGCAAGGTTTTCATTTGTCTGTTTTAATCCATTGTGATATTGTGTCTCAAATATACATAAATATACATTTTTTTTGTGGTGATAATGGTAGTACGGGAAAAAGTCAAATAACTAATAATTATGACCCAGGCTTGTTACTGATTTAACAGCCTTGTGGAGTGCAGAGGAAAAGACGAGAATTATACACAACATAAACCTACCATACAGACAGGGCCTGACACAACAACTGACTGTTATGTTCGTTCTGAGTTGTATGTAGAAGAATATGGATGTACATTCTAATTGTGTCCATCTTGCTCTTTTTATTTGTGTAACCCTGCTTGGTTTCAAAGACATTGTATAATTTGCATAAACAAACTTATTTAAGATTTTCTGTTTTCTATGAAATACTATGAACTTGTAAATAAAGGCTATGCTCCTTGTCTTAGTAGTCTATTTTATCCATTTTTTGTTCACCAAAAATGTAAATCCAATTAGCTATCTTTAGTGATACAATTTAGTAATTGAACACAAGTCTAACCATATTAAATTATTGTGATGTTTTCTATAGCTAAACTGGTAGAGCATTGTGCCAGCAGTGCAAAGGTTGTGGGTTCGATTCACAGGACACACATACTAAACTAAATGCAAATATATATTTATGACTTAACATCTCACTCAATAGCTACACTAACTTTTAAAAATTTTATTTAAAGAAATTTATAAAATGTCTTTTACAAAATCCAAAGTTTAAATTTTTTTAACATGGCAATATAAACCAAATATAGTTTCTTGAAGACAGGGCAGCTTCTTCAAACATTCAAAAATGTATCATATCTCACGCAGTACATAGTACTTACAAACAGATGTTGAAAACCGGCATAAAAAACGTTTTCTCACCATGTCATTCGTAACCATCAGTCAACAAGAATTTTCTTTTTTTTTTTTTTTAAATGAACACCTTCGAACCCGCAGTAAAAAGTGAGAAACCTAAAAAAAAGATTTTTAAAAATACTGAGGCAATGTAACAAAAGTAAATTGCACTAAAGACTGTGGGCAGAAAAACATAATATCAGTGCATTTCAAAACTACTGCAGCGTACACAGTATTACGCTCTTTAAAAAAAGTCTTTGGTTTGGATCAATTTTTAATGCTTCAGGTAAAGCTCAGGCTTCCCATGTCCTCCAATGACCTCACTCCTGTTACATTAAATACTCTCTCTCGTGCTTGTCCAGACAGGTGACTTTGACGTCCTCCATTTTATCGCTCTTCGGGTTTGCGACACTCATCAATGTCACTATCTCTTGCTCTTTCTCTGACAGTGGCAAAGTTGCTGCTTTACTGTAATCTTCAGACTTGATGTTTTTGCTCCGTCTGGGCCCGTACCACCTACGGAAGGAGTTATGCTCAATAAACTGAAGATGCGGTACAATGGCTGATAACAGAAGTGAAGAAAACACAAGCACACTTACTTGTCTTTGGTAGCAATAGCGGCAAATATACAGAGTATGGCTCCAACAACCACACAGGACACAAAGATTACCAGCCATGCTGCAGAAGAGACAAAAACGAGTGTGAATAAGCATCAATTGAAACAACACATTTACACTGCATCATTGGAATCAACAGCCAAGAAAATGACTGTACGTGTACTTCTGTAACAAACTTACCAGGTGTTCCCTCCCCCTTCTGACTTGATGGTATTAAAGGACCTTTTCTGCCTATATGTTGGATATACATTTGTTAGTAG
>JAZGTJ010020316.1:306-10454 GCA_036877575.1 Botia almorhae
TATATCCTGCACTTGCTGCTTATTGCACTTCTGGTTAGACCTAAACTGCATTTCGTTGCCTTGTACTTGTACATGTGTAATGACAATAAAGTTGAATCTAATCTAAACTGAAATAACGGTGCACTTTCCAGTGGAGCACGAGGGTAGCCTGGAGGACCCTGCCCACGACACCACCGCTGGGGGTGAGTATGAACTGGCTTCAAGTATAGAGACTGTTATGCCTATAAGTTCAGAGGATACAGTAATCTCACTCAACCTCTCTCTTCCACCTCCTCTTGTGTCCTCCCCGGTCTCATCTCTAATGTCACTGGAGTCTGTCAGTCCCTTGGCTCACCCTCAGCTCACCAGCAGTCTCGTGAGCTCACCACTGGACTGTCGACCACCAGCTACATCCTCAATGGGGACAGAGGATCCTTTGGCTCCACTTCCTGCCTCCAATGCCCAGACTCCTCCTCAGCTCTACGACCCTTCGGCTCCTCCATGGCTTCCAGCTTCCTTGTCTCCATCATCGACCATCGGTCCACCAGCTCCACCCGGCTCTCTCGTTCCTCTGGCGCCACCTCGGTCAGTCGTCTTCCCACCGGCTCTGTTGAGCTCCTCTTTCCCTCAAGACCTTCTCCAGTCCTCCATCACTCTGGCTCTGCCGTGTTCCTCCAGATCTCCTCCTCCACCTCGGTCGCCGAAGCCGTCCGCTTCACCTCGGCCCTCGGGACACACCCTGGCTAGTCTGCAGTCAGCCTCTGCCTCGGGCTATGCTGCCCCCGTCTCCACCACCATCGTTCGGTGCCATGGCGTCGTTGGACTCTCTTCCACCATGGCTCCTCCCTCGGTCGTCTCCAACGTGGGAGATCTTCCTGGCTCCTCAAATCTCCGCCCTGGCTCCTCAAGTCTCCGCTCTGGCTCCTCCCACCATTGATGTCACCCTGGTCATCGATGTTGCTTATACAGCATAAGGAAACACGCCTTTCGGGCGTTATGTTATAACACGTTATGTTAGGACTCTGGACTCTTATTTTGAAGTTCCTGTTCGTCTCTGGTTTACACTTTGTTCACTTCCTGTTTGTAATGAGTATCACCTGGTTCATCTTTGATTAGTTTGGTTAAGTTCCCTGGTTCTAGTGATGTTTGTCAGTGATTGTTTCATGTTGAATGTTATTGGATTACATATGTTGGATTTTGGACTTTTGGAGAGTGACGTATGTCCATTTCCAGTCTGACTTGCTGCAAGTGGTTTGTGTTTGTGCCTCTGCTTAGCCTTGCTCTGACTCTCTTTTCTCAGAATTTTCTCAGTATTTTCTTTTTTCATTACTTTTGGTGTCTAAGTTAATAACGCAACTTGTTGTGTATTGCTTACATCGTATTAAATAAACTAGATACCGCTAGCTTTTGATCGTTATTCATTACAGACGATTCAGTTCGGTTAGCACCGCGTTAGCCAGTCAGCTGTTTTCTGTGTTTACTGTCTATATTGTCTTCATCTCCTGCGTTTTTCATCTGCTCGAGTTTATCAAACAACTGTGGTAAGTAAGAAAACTCGTAAAACACGGTGAGTTATGGCATCTTCTCCTGTTATTGTACCATGCACTGTTTGCCACATGTTTAGTGTAGCCTTCTCTGTCAGCGCTGAGGGTTTTACATGTGATAAATGTAGGGAAATAGTTAGGCTGACAGAGAAGATTGCAGAATTAGAGACACGCATCCAGACTTTTTTTACTTGAGGATAGTAAGAATGATAGCGCTTTAGACCAGACTTTGGATGCGACTGGGTCCATACATTGTTCGGTTCCGGTCGCAGATCCCCCGCAGCAGGGAAACTTTGTGACTGTGAGACGGCATAGTCGTAGGACAAAACACCACTCTTCCGTTCCGATTACAGTTTCAAACAGGTTTTCCCCACTCAGTGACGCACCCACTGAGACACCTGTTGAAAGTGCCCTAGTTTTTGGAGATTCTTTTGTACGGAACGTGAAAATATAGGCACCAGTCCCCATAGTCGAATGCTTACCGGGAGCCAAAGCGCCTGACATTAAAGCAAATTTAAATGTGCTGCCTAAAGCTAAACATAAATTCAGTAAGATTATTATACACGTCGGCACAAATGATGTTCATCTACGTCAGTCGGAGATTACTAAAGATAACATTAAAGAGGTGTGTGAACTTGCTAGTACAATGTCAGACACAGTAATATTCTCTGGCCCCCTCCCTGCTTATCGTGGTGACGAAATACATAGCAGACTGTCATCACTAAATGGCTCGATGTCTAAGTGGTGTCCAAATAACAATATAGGCTACATAGATAACTGGAAAAGTTTTTGGGGTAGACCTGACCTGTTGAAAAGAGATGGTCTCCACCCCTCTAGGGCTGGGCTGCTCATTTATCTAGAAATTTGGCATATAGTCTTACTAATACTACTAATATTTGACTAACTGGGGCCCAGGTCAGGAAGCAGACAGACTGGCTTAACCAACTGTCTGGCAGCTGTGACATGCCACAGATGTCACATAATTTGCAATCCACAGAATCACCTAAATATTATAATATTGAGACTGTGTCTGTCCCCCGGACTGGTAAAAAACCCCGCAAACAATTATATGGTAATTTAATCAATGTTAAACAAACAAAAAATGTACATAATAGAGAAACAATTAATAAAGCTTGGCTTGCTGAATATTAGAGCTCTTTCTACAATAGCACTTTTTATTAATGATATGATCACAGATTAAAATCTAGATGTGCTCTTCTTGACAGAAACATGGTTAAAACGGGAAGATTATGTTATATTAAATGAGTCAATCCCCCAAAATTACTGTTATAAGCATGAGCCTTGTAAGACAGGCCAAAGGGGAGGTGTTGCTGCACTTTATTTGAATACATTTACAGCTGCCCAAAGATCTCACTTTAGTTACAACTGTTTCGAAGTAATGGTGCTTAATATAGCTTCATCTGGGGCAAATAAGCAGACTTTGTCATTTCTACTGGCTACTTTCTACAGGCTACTTTTTATCAGAAGTAGTACTAACCACCGATCAAGTCTTAATTGTTGGTGATTTTAACATCCATGTGGATAATGAAAAGGATGCATTGGGTTTGGCTTTCAAAGACATTTTAAACACTATTGGTGTCTCAACACGTGTCAGGACCAACTCATTGCTGTAATCATACTTTTGATTTGATCCTGTCTTACGGTATTAATGTTGATGACATCAATATGCTGCAGCAGAGCGAAGACATTTCAGATCATTATCTGGTGTCCTGTAAAATACATTTACCTATGGCAGTAAAGTCACCTACTCACTATAAATACAGTAGAACAATAAATTCTACTACTAAAGATACTACCTGCACTGTCTTCATTCCCTAACATATTAGATCACTCTGAAGACCCTGACGGCGCAACAGAAAATGTTAACTCCTTATTTTCTAACACCTTAGACATAGTTGCTCCTCTACGGTGAAAAACGATTAGGGACAACAGTCCAACGCCTTGGTATAACGAGCATATCCACGCTTTCAAAAGAACAGCCCGGAAAATTACAGTAACTTACAGTAACGCAACTGGAAGCAAACAAAACTGGAGGTATTTCGCATAGCATAGAAGGAGAATGTTTCAAATTATAGAAAGGCCTTAAAAAGTTCCAGATTTGCATACTATTTTCAAAACTTTTAAAAGAAAATAAACACAACCCTAGATATCTATTTGACACAGTGGCGAAATTAACCAAACATAAAGCATCATCGGCCACTTACAGTTTTGTAAGTCGGCCACTTACAAAATCATAAACATGCAACTGTCTTCGACACAAACAAATCAGATCGTGCATCATAACCTGTCCAAGGAGCAACTCCAGTCATTTTCTCCTATAGATAGGGATGAACTGTCAAAAATAATCATAGCATCTAAATTGACAACATGTATGCTCGATCCTATACCTACCAGGTTGCTGAAAGAGATGCTGCCTGAAATTATAGACCCTTTACATAGTATTATTAATACATCATTGGTGTTAGGATATGTCCCAAAGCCTTACAAAGTGGCAGTTATCAGACCCCTTATTAAAAACCGCAACTTGATCCCATCTCAAATTTACCTTTTATCTCAAAAATACTGGAAAAGGTGGTGTCTTCACAGATATGCTCTTTCCTGGAAAGAAATGATATCTATGAGAGTTTCCAATCAGGATTCAGGCCAAATCATAGTACAGAGACTGCTCTCATCAGAGTTACTAATGACCTGCTTTTCTCAGCCGATCGTGGCTGCATCTCTCTTTTAGTATTACCTGACCTTAGTGCAGGTTTTGACACCATTGACCACCGCATTCCACTAAATAGGCTTGAAAACTGCGTTGGCATAAGTGGAACTGCACTGGCATGGTTTAAATCATATTTATCTGACTGATTTCAGTTTGTTGCTGTGAGTGATAAGGTCTCGTACCGATCACAAGTCCAATATGGAGTACCACAGGGCTCAGTTCTTGGTCCCCTACTTTTCACCTTATACATGCTACCTCTGGGAGCAATTATTAAGAGACATGGAGTTAGTTTCCATTGTTATGCTGATGATACTCAGCTACACATTTCTTCTAGGCCCAACGAGACTCATTCACTAAACTCACTAAACTAACAGAATGCATATCAACAACAAAACTTGGATGACTAGTAACCTTTTACTATTAAATTCAGATAAAACAGAGGTTCTACTTGTTGGGCAAAAACCCTCTACACGGAGCGACAAAGAACACTGCCTTATTCTGGATGGATGCTCTATAAAGCCTGCTTCATTAGCTAAAAATCTGGGTGTCATTTTTGATAATAATTTATCGTTTAAAAGCCATATTTCCAATGTTTGTAAAAATTAAAAAATTAAAAATTTATCAAAACTTCGACACATGCTCTCGAAGCCAGACACTGAGAAATTAATTAATGCATTCATGACATTAAGACTTGATTATTGCAACGCCCTACAGGGTGGCTCTCCTGCAAGATTAATCCAAAAACTTCAGATAGTTCAGAATGCAGTGGCCAGAGTTCTCACGAGAACGAACAAGTATGACCATATAAGCCCAGTTTTGTCAACTCTACACTGGCTGCCTATCAAGCACCGCATAAATCTTTAAAATCTTGCTTTTTACTTACAAGGACCTGAATGGTTTAGCTCCTCAATACTTAAGTGAGCTCCTCTCCTATTATAGTGCTTCATGTTCACTGCAATCTGAAGGTTCTGGCCAACTGTTAGTACCCAGAATTTCAAAAACAAGTGCTGGTAGTAGATCCTTCTCGTATTTGGCACTCAAACTTTGGAATAGTCTTCCCAGTGTTGCCCTGTCGGCTTGCTTGCTGGGAGACTGCTGACGTCTAACTTAGCCTAGGGTTTTGTTTTGTAAATTGTAAATGACCAATATTTTACTGTATATACTTTATGTATGTATGTATGTATGTATGTATGTATGCTGCTTTTGCATGTTGTGTAGTTCATGGTACTATTGCACAACCCTTATAGCCCTGTCCCATATGATGTTGTCTAGTTTATGCCATCCTTATGTAAGCTGGAATGCATATATTTTGCTCAACAATTTTGTGAGCTCGTTTTAGTCAGCTCTTTGATCACAAACATAATATAGGCCTAGTATATGTAATTAGTCTTATCCCACACATATTATTTGCAATAATACCATTAACATGTCTGACATTTGTTCTGTGTTATATTATTATTCTTTGTTTTTTATGTAAAGCTGCTTTGAAGCAATGTAACATTGTAAAGGCTCTATATAAATAAAATTGAATTGAATTTTGTATTTTCTAGATTTTGGAGTACCCTGGTTTGCTCTTGTTTTGTGTATTTTGGATTCCCTTTGTATTACCCTGCTGTTGCATTTGTTGTTGCCCTCATCTCCCACGGTTAGTGTTTGTTTGTCTTTGTTTATTAAATATCTTTCTTTGTTATCTAGTTTTCATGTCATGCTCCTTGTTTCTGCCCCAAAAACACTACCGCTCCATAACAGTACAGGAGAAGCAACATTCACAGCAGCAAACAAACACTGACCAGAAACAAAACACTGGGATAAAAACAGGCAAATAATTCATGTTAACAGGACACCGATGAGAATCAGGGACAGAACTACAACTAGAGACTAGAACAAAATGTCTCATTTGCAGCGTCTCATTCCCTTCTCGGAACAGAGATTACAGTCGTAACCTAAAGCGATCCTTTCCTTTTTCTCAGCACTGCATCATATGATGACACTTTGGAAGAGCAAAATGCCCTCTATGCCATACTGATAAATACCTGTCCTGTTGTGAAGCCACTAAGCACATGCTCAGGGCATAAGCTACTAGCAGCAGACAGGGGAAAGACATAAAGACGCAAACAGGCCTACTTCGGCACGGCCAAACTTTCTCCATATAAGCTCCACTGGCTCAGGATGCAGCATCTAGTCCTTGGACCTCAGCTTCTGCCTCTACAGAGTGTCTGCTTACACATTCAAATGTCCCAGGAGAAGGAGGGGCGTGAGGTCTGTTAGAAAATGCTTTAGGGCTAGCAATACTGCTAACATCTCCAGGCAATTTATATGCCAAGAGAGATGGTGATGTTTCCACAGACCATGAACTAAGTGGCCTTTCATGACTGCAGGCCAGAATGTACAGTAAGCATCTGTCAATACCATCCTTCAGCAACAGGATGCCTATAACACAGGACCTGGACAAGAATCAAGGCTTTCTCCATGTGACTAGGGAAGAAGGCACTTGTGCATTACTTTGTTCACATAGAATGTTTCCCCTTAGGGAAAACCCACTGGTCCTGAGCCACTACTGTAGTGGCCTCATGTGTAGCAGGCCATAAGGAATAACACTGGACACTGCTGCCATGAGCCCTAAAAGCCTCAAACTGTTTTACAGTTGTGCACAGACCTAGCTTGATTCTGGTTACTGCTGTCAGAATCGATCCGATACAAGTGGGAGACATGTACCAGCATAGTCACCAAATTTTACACAAATCCCAAAAAACTTACTTCCTGTACTGAGGATGGATAGAGATATAGAAGATTTGCATACTTTAAGTCTTATGTGACAAACCAGTCCACAGATCTGATTTAGCTCACGAGAAAAGAAATGGTAAGCATCTTGAACCTGTTATAGATCTATAATAGGACGTAGAGCTTCATCCTTCTTCAGTAATATAAAATACCAGTTGTAGAACCCAGTGTTTCTTTCTGGGGGAGAAATGTATTCTACAGCCTCCTTTCCAAGAATAGACTGAACATCCAGTTGGATAACTTGAGCCTGGTCAGGGCTGACCACCGTCAGCAGCATACTGTTGAACTTTGGGGGAGAAGACCCAAACTAGTGCCAATAACCCCTCTGTATCATGTTAAGCATTGGGCAAAGCCTGTCAGGCTGCATGAAATTCCACCAGAGGAACAAGCATCTCGAGGATGGTCTGGGAAATCTCTTGAACGAATCAAGTGTCCTGGAATGAGTTCACAGCAGGATTCAAGGGATTGGGAGGGCCAAACTTATCATGGTCGCAGCCTCGGCTGACAGTCCTAACAGCTTGGGTTTGGAGGAAACACAGAGGTTATCGTAACAGTTTCTTGGGGGCTCCATGGAGAAGCAGGTGTAACTAGCTCATTGCAAGAACCGGACACCCCCAGAGGCCTGACCCATGATTCATAACTTTTTTCCCAAAAGTCTTATTTCTCAGATTTATCTTCTCCTTTTAAGGCTTTGGGTTAAAGTGCTGCTTTAACCCCCAAGTTCAACAAAGCGTTCAATGTGAAACATACCTTAGTTAATTAGTTTTATTTCAAGTTTGTCAGGGCATGATATTGCAGTACAAACCCTAAATTGTGTCAAACATAACACAACACTCACGGGCTAAACTTATCCAATATTTTTATCCAATATCCAATTTTTAAACATGTGTAAATGTTTATTTTACAAAATATATGTTTTATTAAATAAACTTGGAGGCATCAAAACACATGCCTTAAACAAATACACACACGCACAAAATCTCTACATTCCAAGTGACCTAAATGATGCCTTCGAAGGTCATTGAAGTGTTTCTAGTTTAATATCAACAAATTTGAAAAAATAAAAACTTTTTATTAAAACAGAGGGTTCCGGTCAGTTCTGGCAGTACAGAGATGACGAAGTGAAATGGAAAATTAGATTGAAAAAGATACCTGAGCCGTGACTCAAACTCATTTGAGGCACAACCATGCTCTCTGAGGCTATCAGATTAAACAGATTATTATAAATGTATATGTGTGTATCTAAATGTGTGTGTGTGTGTGTGTGTGTACTGTTTTTCTACCACTGTGGGGACAACATGTCCCCACGAGGATGGTAAAAGTCACACACACCTACATTGTGGGGACAAGCCAGCGGTCCCCACGAGGGAAACTGATTATGAAACATACTAAATGATTCTTTTTTTTAAATGGAAAAAAGCAGAAAGGTTTCTGTGAGAGTTAGATTTAGGGGTAGGGTGAGGGAATAGAATATACAGTGTGCGCAGTATAAAAGTCATTATGTCTATGGAAAGTCCCAATGAGGCATAAAAACAAATGTGTGTGTATATTACATATAAATCAATAATTAAACTTTTGTTACGGTGTTTATTAATAAAATATTAAAATATTTTTATGGAATAACTGTTTTATTAAAGCGATAAACCTCATAAGGTTGTGTTTTCAGAACAGAGTTTTGAACAGCTTATGCGGGTTTTGGGTTCCTGACTGACTTGCTGCAAGTGGTTTGTGTTTTTGCCTCTGCTTAGCCTTGCTCTGACTCTCTTTTCTCAGTATTTTCTCATCTCATTACTTTTGGTGTCTAATTTATTACCGTAGCCTAACTTGTTTGTGTATTGCTTGCATCATATTAAATTAACTACTGTAGATACCGCTAGCTTTTGATTGTTATTCATTACAGACGACTCAGTTCCGTTAGCACCGCGCTAGCCGGTCAGCTGTTTTTTGTGTTTACTGTCTATATTGCCTTCATCTCCAGCGTTTTTCATTTGCCCGAATTTATCAAACAACTGCGGTAAGTAGGAATAACTGGCATATTCATGGCATATTTTTCTGTTATTGTAACAGGAGGGCGCTGAGGGTTTTACATGTGATAAATGTAGGGAAATAGTTAGGCTGACAGAAAAGATTTCAGAATTAGAGACATGCATCCAGACTTTACTTGAGGATAGTAAGAGTGATAGGGCTTTAGACCAGACTTTGAATGTGACTAGGTCCATACATTGTTCAGTTTCGGTTGCAGATCCCTCACAGCAGGGAAACTTTGTGACTGTGAGACGGCATAGCCGCAGGACAAAACACTGCTCTTCCGTTCCGATCACAGAGGGTTCTCCCCACTCAGTGACGGACCCACTAAGACGCCTGTTGAAAGTGCCCTAGTTATCGGAGATTCTATTAAACGGAACGTGAAAATAGATGTTTACCGGGAGCCAGAGCGCCCGAAATTAAAGCAAATTTAAATGTGCTGGCTAAAGCTAAATGTAAATTCAGTAAGATTATTATACACGTCGACACAAATGATGTTCGTCTCCGTCAGTCGGAGATTACTAAAGATAACATTAAAGAGGTGTGTGAACTTGCTAGTACGATGACTGACACAGTAATATTCTCCGGCCCCCTCCCTGCTTATCGTGGTGAAGAAACGCGCCGGCGCCCTCGTGAAGCTTCATCAGCGGGGATTCAGGATGTCTCTGGCATACATCTGGCGAATCTCCGCTCTCTTCCCAACAAAACGGACGAACTCCTTCTGCTCTCCAGGACAAATAAGGATTTCTCACATTCTGCTGCTTTGTGTTTCACGGAAACCTGGCTGAACGCGGCTATACCGGACAGCGCGATTCATCTACCGGGATATCAGCTGTTCAGGGGAGACCGGGACACAGAATCAACAGGGAAATCGTGTGGCGGCCGGACGTGCTTTTACATCAATGAGAGGTGGTGTACAGATGTAACAGTATTAAAGAAGATGTGCTGTTCCGATCTAGAAGCGCTTTTCATTAACTGTAAACCGTTTTATTCGCCGCGAGAGTTTTGCTCGTTCATTCTCGTGAGCGTGTACATTCCACCGCAAGCGCACGTAAGCCTGGCGTTGCAGATACTTTCCGATCAGATCACAG
>JAZGTJ010020317.1:0-10453 GCA_036877575.1 Botia almorhae
GTGATGTGCTCACTGCACTTAGCACTTCAAATGTATCCCATCTATCCAGGGTGTTTATCGTTTACGGCCCAGGAGGCTGGGATAGACTCCAACCCTCTGTGACAAGAGGGTTTGGAGAATATATGGATGGATTGATGGACAGAAAAGTAGAAACAAATATTTGCAACTTCAACAGATGTCAATGACAAATTCTGTCATTAAATTCAATGACAAAAATTATAGTGTGAGCTGTGATATACAGCCTCAATATACAATATACTGTTTTGGAATGCAGCAACAAGCTTTAAACTTTTTACATAATGAGTTATAAGCATTTCTAATTAGACAACTATGAAAACCTTTGCCTGGCAAGAAAGAAAGTCAAGCATTCAGAATAGCAAACATGCATTTAGGCCATTGTCACGTACAGCATCAGTGTTTTCATAACAGACTTCTGCTCAGACTCTCAACAATCACTTATGAAGACCTGAGAAAACTTCATATACATCTCTGAACAATGGGACATGTGCTTATGTGTAAATGTGCCAGCTCTGTTTGAGTTTTATATGGATAAGGGCCATCTGTTCCAGTTACACATTCTCTTTCTCTCTCTCTCAGTGTGTCACCTTATTTTAGCAACTTCACAGTTCATCTCATAAGACACAACATCCATAAAACATGGGGCAGCAATGTTAGAAATACAGAGCACAAAGCAAGATAGTCACATAATGCATGCTTTCCTCCTGTGCTTTACAAAAAACAATAGGACATTAAGAAAAATTAATGTCAACCTGCTCAGGATATATTAACTGGTAGAAATGCACTAAAGCCATGTCAGAAGAGCAAACCAGGAGAATAATATAAACTATACAGGAGATAGGAAAATAGGAACCAAATAGAAAAAAATAGCAAAATAGGAACCGGTAGCAAATT
This sequence comes from Botia almorhae, assembly GCA_036877575.1. Lineage (NCBI taxonomy): Eukaryota > Metazoa > Chordata > Actinopteri > Cypriniformes > Botiidae > Botia > Botia almorhae. The sequence continues at coordinate 913 of JAZGTJ010020317.1, forward strand.
CATCTGTGATTATGTGAGGCATCTCATATTATATGAGGCATCTCATCTTTAAGGAGACCAGTACTTGGCGTTTGGAAATGATTTCCAGATCAAATCATAATCTGTTTTAAAGACTTGAAGACGACCGGGCCAAAAAATTTATATTAAATAGGGGCATTTACATATAAGGTTATACGACATGAAAGGCGATGAGAAGTGTCTAGTATGTGTGCTGCCTATACACCGTTATTTGGGTACCACTTGCTCAAAGCACAGCTGCCTATGAATGCATCTTCCATGTATCGCCGGGATTTCAGATATAGCCATATGTGATCCGAGCGGCGGGGGCGGCGGCATCGGTGACTTACCCCGGAGCTCGCAGTCTCTCCTCTATTTCTGACGTAAACCTTCTGATACCGTTTCTTTTTCCCTCCCAATCATACAAATATTTGCCAGTCAAACAAATTTTCGTTCGGTCACACGATGAGACCGATCGCCTACACATGCCCGGGTTATTATGGTGCATGAACGTCGCAAAGAAGCAGTCCAATTAAAAAAAATCAACCAGTCAACCGGCAATGAAAATAATAAATAAATACATAAATAATAATAATATCACCAATTCTAAATTATTCATTTTTTATATAAATCTTAATTTTGTTGTGTGAATTGCGATAAATTAACCTGTTTGCTTATCTCGAATTAATCTTCACAATCGTTTCAGTATAAATATAATTGACACTTTACAGTAAGATGCTGTAAACCTGTGCTCGAGCGCGGGGCATTTACGTGATGCTATGCAGAACTAGGCGCAAATCTCTTCTTCAACAATTCTACATACTACACGCTCTTAACCCAGACACTTGCACATTGCATTTTATTTCATTTTCAACGGCAATCAGCTACCTCAACCAGCCGGAAAAGTACCAGACGAGGCAGAAACTGCAGAATTTAACCCTTCAATGACTGCAACCCATACCCAGCAGCCCGTTATAGCAGCTTTGCCGCAAAACTGATATTCTCCCTTACCGTTCACTTCCAATATCCTCTTAAAACTGATGGACTGCAGGCACAATTAACAAATTCCGCTTTTTTGCCTCTTCGAGCGCGTTTTATTTCTATTTCCTTTCCACCTCGATACTGTTAAAAATTGCTAAAGGACTAAGATGCACCTTAGGAATCCGCCCGAAATCTCGCAGCGTCTTGAGTGCGGTCTGTGAAAAGCCGGCGCTTCAGCCCCTTATGGGCGTGTCAGGGGATATGAGCACACACATCCAACCTTTGCAGAATCGACGCTCAGGTCTTAAAGATTTTCATCAAATCGATCCATTACAGAGACCAACGCCCTTATAAATACAAGAGATTCTTGTTTTATAGGCGCATTTTGTTTGCTTGTGTTCAGTGTGTTAATTTATACCTCTTAAATCATCTAATAACATGTAATTTAATTTAATTACCATATGCTATTTGGAAATGTAGAAAATATATAGCGCATTTAAAAGATATAGGGCAAAGATGTACAAGTGTTTTTTTGTTCTGGCTCTATAGGCATTTATTAATGTAATAGCTTAAAATCAGCGGTGGTTATTCTGGCTTTACTAACACACTCATTATTCATTGCCTCATCAACACTTTCACATTAACAGGAATCAATGGGTGTGTGGTTACAGCCATAGCAGCATTTTACAGTCAAATCATATTCATTAATGTCTTCCTAAAATCGTGATTTTACAAGTTCCCACATTCGTTCTCAAAAGTCTGCTGCTCAGAATCAGAAAGAACAGCTACAAGACTGGCAAATGTAATAAATACATGCACAGCCCTTTCCTATGTCATTGCAGCTACTTCCTACGGCCCCTGGCAGGCGCTTTGGGGGCTGCATGCTGATTGGATGTGTTGAGAGAGAAAGTGAGAGAATAAGCCTGCAGGTCAACTCTCTGCTGCAGAATGCCAGTCAATAGAAACTCTGTGCTGACCACGGGCAATGACACACTCAATGCCTTCTCACAAAGCGCCCTGTCCTGCTCGCATGACACCACCACAGTGTGTTCCTGAGGAGATATGGGAAACCAAAGAAACAAAGAGTGAAGGCTGTGCAATGCTATTGGATGCACTGAACGTAGGCATGTTTTAGCTACCTTGTGAGCAGAGGGCATTTTGGGAAGGAAACGTGCTCCGCAACAGATGATGATTTCCTTCATTTGAGATGGCTCTGGTATCACGGATGGTGTCACATGAATCTCATAACCCTTTTAAGGGAATCATTATGGGAGAGATCATATGTGATGTGAATGGTTATTGAAGATTTGTATTAGAGAAACATAACAGAAGAGTATGAAGGAGTGGTACACAAAGTAGGAGGTAAATGTGAGGGGAAGTGTTCACACCTTTAAGAGTGGCTGACGTACAGCCGCTTGCAGTGCCGCCTGTAGGCTGAAACTAAACTTCTTCTCCTGCTCAGCATCCTTTAATAAATATTCATCAGCGGACAGGAAATGGCCGGCTTTGCCACACTGAGCGAAAGAGAGGGAGTTGAGAGAGTAAGATGCTTAGAACTTCTGTGCCAGTTAGACGTCTATAATTATACAGTCATCAATTGTTAAAGCTGCCTAAATATCTCACAAAATATAAAATAAACATTACATTTTCAAAATAATAAATAAAAATAAATTTTCAAACAATCACACATCTAGTGGTAAAATTCCTAGTCTCAGTTTGTATATCTCCGAATTGCACACTGACTTTTCACTGTGGGTAAACGCATATAAAAGGAATCGCACATAAAACTGGCATATATATATAGAACTATACAAATCCCTACTGGACAATCCATGGATAACAAACCAATCAGCACTTTATTGATCACCTTCTTACCTTCTTCAGCCAATCAGGGGTCACAATGGGCACCCCTCTGGCAACGGCACACAGAAATTTAACAGTGCGTCTAGCTTTATCAGTCACCAGGTGAGTCATATCGTTCACCCCTTTTGCCAGACTCCCACCCAGACGGGCCACCACTCTCCCCCCTTCCTCATCTGTCACCCCAGTAAATAACACCTGGAAAAGGGAGAGACTGGTGTTATGCACACAGTGATTAAACTGGCCATTGAATGTTTATATCTGAATGTATGTGTGACCTTGTGCATCTGACTGGATACAGAGCGCCGCGGTGTCTTAGGTGTGGGTGGAGGAGTCTCCTCTGAAGATGTGCTGGCAGTGCCTGCTCTTTTGCGCCCTCTGCTGTTGGTTTTGGGCATGGCCATTTCTTCTACCACCTCTGCATTATGGTCACGCATGCTGACTGAGCCAGCATTCAGATTTTCTACACTAGACGGCCTGCCTCCTTTCCCCCTACCCTTTCCTGCAGTTTTGGCTTGGGAAACTTCTTCCTTTGGTTGTGGTACTTTCACATCCTTCCTGCCCCTTCCTCTTCCCCTAGACCCTTGATTTTGAGTTCCCATGCTATTAGAGGATCTTTCAGAGCTTCTAGAACTGGAGCGCGATCGAGAACGGGGTGTGGAATCCTGCTCTGTGTCTTCAACATTGTCAGCAGGCCCTGGAATGGTTCTTCTCCTACCAGGCTGTCTGCCACTACCTGGCTGTTCATTAGCTGTCTGTCTCCCTCTGCCCCGCCCCCTACCTCTTCCTCTGCCCCTCTGACTGGACTGCTCCTGTTGTAAGGATATGGATTGCTCAGAGTTCATAGAGGAGTTTGAATGACGGCGTGTGCGTCTGGCTGGGACATCATCCTCGGTAGAAACCACAGAAGCATTTAGTTCTGCATTTTTCTTCTCTGATCTCTCACTATTTTCTCCTTCCTGCTGGTTCCTGTCGGTCTCTTTTTGTTCTCTGTTCAGCTGTGCATTTGCTTCCACCTCAAGCATCTCATTTTCTTGTCTCTCTTTTTCTAATTGTTCTCTCTCCGCCTCTAGTCTTTGTAAATGCTCCTCTTTTTGTTTCTTTTCCTTCTCTCTCTGAATTCTTTCCTCCTCTTCCTTTTCAAGCTGTTGCCTTTTCTCCCTTTCTAACTTGTCATTCAGCTCTCTTTTTAAACATTCTTTTTCCTCCATTTCCCTCTTTAATCTCTCATTATCTTCTGTTTCCTTCCTGATCCTTTCCTCTTCTTCCCTTTTCAGTTGTTCTTTCTCTTCTAACTCCTGTTCTCTTTCCAACTTTTGTCTCATTTCATTTTCGGCTCGTTCTCTCGCTTCGTGTTCTTCATTTTCCTTTCTTTCGCATTCCAGTCTCTCCTTTTCTTCTCTTTCTAATCTCTCTCTATCCTGCTGTTCTTGCAGCTCTTTGTCAATCTTCTCTTTCTCCTCTTGGACGTTCTTCTCTGTGTTCTCCTTAGATACATCTTCTCTTTCCTTGTCATTACTTTTCTGTTTTATGCCAGTCCTTCTCGTTCCCCTCCTTGTTGGCTTTTCCTCCTCACTCTCTTCCTCTTCCTCAGACAATGTTTTTCCCCTCTTCCTTTTTCCTTCCTGCCCTTTTTTACCTCTTCCTGGGCCTTTGGTAGATGTCCCTGTCTCTTTTTCCTCCATCATTTCTTTCCTCTGTCTTCTGCCAGTTTGTCTTCCCTGAGATGAGCTGTCTTTGCTTGCAGGTTCTCTTTGAATGCTTTCTTCACCCATGGGTTGTGTTTCAACAATACTAGTATCAGACTTTGGTTTAACAGACTGTGCAGGTTCACTTTCATCTCTTTGTCTTCCTCTGCAAAATCTCCTGGATCTGATGCTACTGTTTAGATCGTCCCTCTCAGTTTTTTCCTCAACAACAGGCTGAGTTTCTGCGATAATGTGAAGGGGTTTGACAACAGGATCTACAGATTGTGGAACTTCGTCCTTTTTGATTGGTCTTCCCCTGCGAGATCTCCTGGATTTCTTCAGATCTTCATCTTTTCCATTTTCTCCCTCACAAATTGGCTGTGGTTCTGCATCAGTTTGATTGACAGCAGACCCAGCAAGCTGTGGGACTTCCTCCTCTTTCTTTTCTACTCTTACTCTGCGTGATCTTCTGCCAGATGACATCTTGCTGCTGAGTTCTTTGTCCTGTCCTTCATCTTTCTGCATAGACTGTAGTTTCAGGAGTCGTTTAGATTTGTCTGCATCTATCTGCTCACTGCTGACTGCATTTACATCTTCCTCTGGTGCCTCTTCTTCCTCACACATAGGTTGTGTTTCTGCGATGGTGACATGGGAGCTAGTAGGGTCTTCTGTACGATGTTTGTCTTCATCTTCACCTGTATGAATGCTGCTGACTACATTGTTCAGACCTTCATCTGGTGCCTCTTCTTCCTCACACATATGTTGCGTTTCTGCGATGGTGACATGGGAGCTAGTGGGCTCTTCTGTACGATGTTTGTCTTCATCTTCACCCGTATGAATGCTGCTGACTACATTGTTCAGACCTTCATCTGGTGCCTCTTCTTCCTCACACATAGGTTGTGTTTCTGCGATGGTAAGATGTGAGCTGGAGCTTTTACCAGTAAGCTGTGTGTATTCATGTTCTTCTGTCTGTTGTCTCACACATGGTCTCCCAGAGTTGTCTTTACCCTTCAGGTCCTCATCTGATGCGTGCTCTTCCTCAAATATTGGTTGTGTTTCAGCAATGGTGACATGGGATCTAGAGGGTCCTTCTATAAGATGCATGGGTTCATCTTCATCTGTATGCTTACTGCCGACTGCCCTGTTCAGACCTTCATCGGGCACCTCATCATCCCCACACATAGGTTGTGTTTCAGCATTAATAAGATGGAAGCTGGAGTCACTTTTATTTTTTTGCATTTTTCTTTCATGATCAGACCTCCTTCTACCCAATGTTACATTCTCTTCATCCTCACCCTCTTGTGCAGGCTGTGTTTCATCGATGATATCAGCCTCCACCAGCTTGGCTGACTCAATCTTATCCACCGCTTTTTCCTCTCTCTCCCAGATGAGTTGTGTTTGGGCAGTAAAGAGAGCAAAGTGCTGCGTCTGCTCTTCTCGCCTTGGGGTGCTGGCAATGATTAGAGTGTCTGCTGTGGAGAGGTGAGAGTCATCAGGCATCTCCTCATCTTCATTATCATTATCCTTTGCTGCCGGGATGAGCTGAGTTTCAGCAGTAGAAAGGTTTGAGTATAGATCACTATGGTCCAGAGGCTCCTTCTCCTCCTCTTCTCTGTCAGTCTCTGTTCCATATGCCTGTGTAGCCTCAAGATCCAATGGCTTTGTCCTGAGACCAGCACTGACTCCAGTAACTCCTGAATAGAAGTCATAAAAGACATAAAACGTAAAAATCTTCTTATAATTTTATAAATACAGTTTAAACAATGACAACCTAGGTATTAAGGGTTAGTTTATGCAAAATAAACGATCATTTATTCACCCTCATATCGTTTCAAATCAGTTTGACCTTATGAGATGCAAAAGCAAAAATTTGATTCACTTCTGTGTGCTTTAACGGTCAGATACACTTAAATTATGTAAAAATACTAAAAAATATCTGGGCAAAAACTAATGTAAATTATGTAATATATGTGTGACTACAGTATGTCATTAATTTAATCAATCAATAAATAAGAAAATCACTCAGTGCTCTTGACTAAATAATGTTTGTAACTTAGAATAAATGTAGATTTAATTTACAAAGTGAAGACTATAGACTGTTTTTTTTGTTTCTTTGTTCTAGTTTTATTGCTGATGGTATTATATTTTTAATTACTAGGTTAATAACTAGGCCATTCAACAGCATGTTTTATGTTTAGTAAAAAGTTTAGTATCGAAAATTATTAAATTTCTCTGGTTTCTATAACCTAATTTCCAATAAACACACATATATAGCATATAAATGTTATCATGAAATAACATATCATGAAAAACAAGGTATAATACACAAGATATTTGGTCATATTCTGAAATTACATGAGGCTGAATCAATTATTACAGAATCTTTCATTTCTGAGTGAAATATTCTCCTAAGAAACAAGTAAGATTTCATGATTAATAAAGCATTTATCACAAAACCAATATGACAACTACATATATGATATAAAATAGAATGAATGACACTGTATAAACAGACAGGAAGTGAATGAGATGGTTACCATATGACTGCGTAGGTTGGAGTTCCCAGTCGTCATCTATGTTGTCAAAAGCTTGTGTGGGTTCCTCGTGACTAGTATGTGCTTGGAAAGGATGGATTTGTTTATAGGTGCTTATTTCTGTTTGCTCTACTTTGCTGCCTATACAAGCCTTCTCTGCAATCTTCACAGTTTTGCGTGGTAAAGACTTAAAAGGATCCTCATCATCCGTTTCTATGTTTGACAGAAGGTCTCTGATCTTCTTGTTCTTATCCTCTTCATCTACATCTGTGTCACTGTCCATGCACAACTCTGGAGCTGAAGGAGGTTTGATGTCACTTTCCTTTTCGACTGGATTTGAAATTCTTTCTGCCAGGGGAACGTCCATGGAATGCTCGTCTTCTACATCAGTGTCGCTGTCCAAGTGGATTTCTGCATGAGGTGGAACTAATGGAGGACTTTCTGGAACTGCCAAAACTTTGGGAGACGCAGCATTAATAGCATCATCCTCTTCAACATCAGTATCACTGTCCAAATGAAGATCTGTTGAAGTTACCGATTCTACCTTTGGAGCTTCTTTAATCTGTGCCACTGGTTCAGTCTTGGACTTCTCAGTATCCTCTTCCTCAACATCAGTATCACTGTCCAAATGAAGATCTGATGAAGTAACCGATTTCACCTTTGAAGATTCTTCCATCTGAGGCTTAAGTTCAGCCTTACGTTTCTCTGTCTCCTCCTCCACATCAGTATTACTGTCCACGTGAACACCAGCGGAAGATGCAGATGCCTCCAAATTTATTGCATTCTGAGCTTCAGGTTCAGTCTTACCTTTCTCAGTCTCCTCTTCCTCAACATCAGTATCACTGTCCATATGAACATCACCTGGAGATACTGGTGCCACTTTTGAAGCCACTTCAATCTGAGCCTCTGCCCCAGTCCTGCTTTTTTCCATCTCCTCTTCCTCAATATCAGTGTCACTGTCCAAGTTCAGGGCTAGTGGTCCAGGCTTAGAACAAGCATCACTGGAGCTTTCTCTCAGTTTAAATCGGTCCATTGCAGCTGAAGATGAAGTAATGGAACTCTCATCCTCGCTGTGAAGAAAAATGAAGAATATTGTCAAATTAATTTTAAGCAGTTGAAAAATAAGGGTATTTGTACAATATATTGACACAGCAGATATCTGCATAAACTCTTCTCATATGGCCAGTTAAGTCAACAACTGAGCAGTCTGATGCAGCTTAACTTTAAACACACATCTGGTTAAATGGCACAGAGACTGAGCACTGAGGCATGTTCTACAGTAAAACAAGAAGTCCCATGAGTATGTAAAAAGTGTCTGCCTGCATGTGCTGTCCGTGTATCTGAATCTGTGTTTGCGTACTTGCGGTAAATATGTTTCTGGCCTTGGTCTAAAGTGTGGACAATCACTATTTTATATCAGTAATCCTATGTGGTAACAGAAGGACATCATTCAGTAAAGTTTTGCCTGTTGTTTTTAGACTAGCTCAAATAAATATACATTTAAAACAACAACAAAATCCTACATACCTTTCTGGAATTACTTTTTTTGGAGTCAGGAATGTTGAATCTGAGGGACTAACCAGATAAGAGGAGGATGCTGAGTCTGGAACTGAAGCAAGATGAACACAAACATGAAAACAGTGTCTCTTACATCTCACACTCATATTTTTTAGATTTCATTTGACCTACCCAAATCTCTTCTCCCATCTGTAGCACTCTCTCCATCTGAACCAGAGTCAGAATCAGGCACCAGGGTGATCTCAGGCTGTTTGGAAGCTGACTGTGGTGAACACAGACTGGCTGTACCATTGGGTTCTTCATCATCAGCACTCCATAAGGGCACGGGAGGCAAGGCAGCTCTCTCTTTCCCACTCAGCTTTGGCCTAGAGTCACTGCTGGGTAGTGATGGACTTTCCTTTTTCTTTTGCTCTGATACTTCTCCCTCCTCTGTAACTATGTGTGAATCTCTTTTTGAGATATTTAGGCTGACATATTGGCATGGCACGTCAGCAAGCACCACACTGTCTCCTTCGGATAAAGCGTACCGTACTTGGGGAGTCAGCTTGAATCTGCCTTTTCTGGTTCCATTCAAACTGCCCATATCCCATAACAGTGCTTCCATGACATCAGTGGTACTGGAACGGAATACAGACAGGGATATGACAGCATGCTGACCAGACACAGATCTAGCCGGAAGCAGAACAGAACAGGCAGCAGGATCACGACCCAAGACATTCTCCCCGAGGTAAAGAGGACATTCTAATTGTGAGGAGAGATACAATAGCTTACATTATAAACACTGTTTAGTATTATTACAATTTCAACACGACTTGCAACAGGGACGCAATGAGTGTAGCGACAGTAATCAAATATTACCTGTCTCTGGAATGTGGTCGTTTTTAAACACCTTTAATGTTGCCACCTGTTCCCTTTCTAATCCTCCCTTTTTCTCCTCCTCTTCTTCGTCAGAAAAAGGGTCTT
>JAZGTJ010020319.1:0-10453 GCA_036877575.1 Botia almorhae
AAAAAAAAGAATATGGGCCATGAATCGGGGGCACGAAAATCACAAGACCCTTTAAGCTCCACCCCCACATGTAACTTTTGTATAATATTCTGGCCCTCCAGAACATTTTGTTGGCATTTTGACAGCAGTCTGTCAAAACTAGCACCGCTTACTGCATTTTGTGTATGAATCTAGCGTGTCATGTCAGGCCATCCATACTGACAGTGTAACAAAGAGAAAGCAATTAGTAAGTTTTACAATTACTTAGATATGTAAATCTCCAATACTGCAATGTAATGTGGTTGTTTTATCTCAGTAACTTGTAGGTAGGCACGGCCAAAGGCATTTTCTGCATGCTTTAAAGCAAGTCAAGTGTGATTGTAACCCATGTGGCTGGATAGCCAATGAGGAAATGCCAGCAGCTGTGTTAGTCTACTAACGCTAATAGTGGTTATGATAGTTAGCCTCAATTCAGCTGCAGCTGCAGACAACTCACCTTTGCAACACTGTACTTGGTGTGAACCCCCTTTCCCTCTTCTGACATCTCCTCTAAACTTTTTAGGCTTTGGGAAAATCTGCTCACTCAGGCTCTGTCTCTGGATGATTGATGACACCTGTGCATGTTGAGCAATCATTTACTGTCACTGTGCTGTTTTTCTTTCTTACTTTTGCGTGGGAGCAAGAGTCGGGGCTTACCCGAGCCAAAACCAACTGCAGATAGCGATCTCAACTGAGGTGATGTATGGACTTCTATCAGGGAAGATATCAGATAAAAACACAGACTGAAAACAGTCGATTGGGTATGACCTCAGATCGACTGTCCTTATCTTTCTCTGAACCTTGTTGTGACGCATAACCCTGTTACCTGACAAAGGACTGATACTTTAGACAACCCATAGTATGGTAATATGCTCAAAGAATTAAACTTATGCATCCTGAGAATTTTACACCTACTGTAACTTTACATGGACATTAAACCTGATTAGTACGGGTACTTCACATAAAATACAAACATTTTGTCAAAATATGTGATGTCACCAATGATAAATTGACAAGCTTTCACTGTTTTGGCTGCATTGTTACCGAGTGAGGTTAGCAATATTTAGTGAGTGCATCTTAAGGGCAATTGCCTCTCCTTGCCAATTTGTTGCAGTGTGTTTCCGTGGCTGCTTGCTCGCATATAACTACGGGTTTAGAAAACATGGATGACAGAAACTGTCAGTGCTATTGTGATTCAGAGACAAAAGACACACCAAATAATGGAACTCAATGATATGTCAAGCACTGAGGCAGAACTAAGCCTAAAACACCAACCAGATGGCAGGTCAATTTCTGCCTGAGGAGAAGTTCAGAGAGAAAGTGAGTTCCTATTTTTCTACTTTTCTTCACTCCACTTGAGGGACACGATCAAACAGTAGCGTGTGCTGACAGCCAGAAATCTTGTAGTGCTGCAGAACATTTAGGTGGCAAAGCCCACAGAGATGTTTGGATTGGAAGACTCTTGGTTTCTACTCTTCTATATGAGTTTAAATTGACAACATTTATTAAATTAGGTTTGGGGAAACAACATGCTTGGCTTTTTATGCTTCCATAATTTATTCAGTGGCTGTATGTGTTGACCAGCATGTGCATTGTTATTTTACGTAGATATTAAAACTAATAAACTGAATCAATGTAATTAACAGCCACACCTGATCAAGTAGTAGCCAGATGAAATAAGGCTGATATTTTCCATCTGTTGCGCCTGATTTAATGTCTGATAGGGTAGGGCGTTGTATTAATTACATATGCTTGGTACGGTGTCTAATCCATGTCTAAGTCTAATGTCTAATCTAGACCCATCTCATCATAAGGGTCATGCGTAGCTTTCATTTGTCCTAAGATGTCAAACAAAACATGCAAATAGTGCTAGCAGGTTCTCCTCAACCACCACCCATAGTGGAGCATGGTGAAGTCTGTCCTATAAGTGAGCAGAGTTTTTGGGTAAGGTTGCTTAACATCACTCTTGTACTTTACAGTTAGGGAAAAGCACAAAGGAACTTGAATCTGTTGAGCTGAGCTTTCAGTTGTGGTTCAATCTACAAAATGATTTGTACCTGATTTCTACCGATAATTTCTAACATAATCATCTCATTTGTACATCTATTGTGTCTGATGCGGCGGGCCTTTTTTTTAAGAGCACAGCTGCTATCCAGGGTTTTAATTACTTGTGTGGCATTGAGTTGGAATGTCTTTCCCTTAAAGTCTATCCATTTCTTATCCCGATCTGTCTTTGCTCCCCTAAATCCATCCATATGAAACATGCAAATGGTGGCTGTGGTTTATTCTTTTACATTCTCACCTTGTTTGTGTATTTCTCATTTCCACATCTCTACCTCTGTGTCTTGCATATGGTGTTGTTTTCCACCAAACATGGAGTTTATTGGACTCAGATGAGTGACAGACTTTCTCAGCAACTCGTGGCTTCCTCCTTTGATCCTCTACTTGGCCATTTCATACACTCCAGAGCCTCAATAGAGTTTTCACAGATTCAGGCTGCATGCATTTTCCATACTGGCTCCTTGATCAATGTCTTTAACAACATTACTGTTAAATAAACAGTCCTAACGCTTAAATCTCATTGGTTGATAGGAATGTTGTTCAAGCTCCAACCTGACCATCTGTGCTTATCCTGAAATATACTGTAATTTTGTTTTTTGTTTTTTTAAACAAGAAAAATGTTTTTTTTTTGGTTTATAGGAATGGATGGATGAAGAAAGGATGTTGAACCAGGGACATGTTTTACTTGAAACAGAGTAAAAAAGATGTTTCCATCCTTGAACTTCAGTTCTATCTTAAAACTAAGAATTTGTATTTATCAGGTATAATACAGCCTCAATGAAAGTGTTTTACCTCTTTATCAACTGCCACATCAGAAACCAATAAAAATGTCCCTATATATGGTTTTATTCACACCACCCCGGTGTTGCTCCCTAATGACTGAATTAAGTACACATAGATATGTCTATTCCTCCAGCTGCTTCGGTTCTGAGATGACTCTGCCAGGCCTCCTTCCCATTTATTTCCCCTGGATGGATAGAGCGTTGAAATGAAAAACATCTGTCTCCAGAGTGTGTAACATTATTTCTTCCTGTGATACCATGGCAGCCGTGATTAATTGATAATAAATGTTATTGCATTATTTTGCTGTGGGAGACAAGCCGACTAAGATGCACCTAATTCGGCATCTCTATCCTTTGTTTATTCTGTTACTTCCCACCAACTCATATTAGTAGGACATAAGAAGCTGCTAGGATTTGTTTATGCATGTGCCACAGACTCCGTTCAGAAAGCTCATGTTCCATAACAGGTAACATACCAAAAAAGAAGAACATAAGCTTGCCTAGTCTAGTTTTTAGCACCTTTGTATGCATGATTTGCTTTATGAAAGCCCCTCTTTGATCTTCTGCTGTAGCATTGCTTAAATTAAGTCAGAATGGTAGACTGTAATTCTTCTTTGGTGGTTCTCATGGTAATTACTTTCCTGGAAAATCCCCAAGGAGGCAATGCCTTGTTTATGGACAATACATTTAATGGAGGAAATTAAAATAGGACTGTATTTTTCAGCAGCTGTGTCCACACAGAGAAATCTGTGAGGAAAGCCATTAAAATAAATGGCAGAACAGAGAATTGTGACGCAGACATAATTACTCAAAAATGCCTTGGCTTTAGTTTACTCATCTCGCTCTACTAACACCTCCTCAATCTGTTTTAGCTGTATTAGTGCGTTACAGCTACCTTTGTGTGTACCCTAAAAATAAAAAAAGGGTTTTCACGCCTTCCTGTCACCTACTGTTTAAGCACAAAGCACAATGAATCTTGCTGTTAACTATTTACATAATCCATCACCCAACACAGATACAGTTTTAACTGTTGTTCACTGTCTGTACTAAATGGAACCCGACCTTTATGGTAACAGCACAGCCAAAGTATTCTCTGTGTTTGGCAGTGTGAAATCACCATTATTCAGCATGTTAAACACCCCTCAGCCCCTCACTCATGCCTCGAGCATGGCCATTATGGCGACCTCTCTTTGGGCCAGTCCAGATAAAATAGGATTTAAAAATACTTTGGGATTTTAGGTCCATCAGCACTTTGGAACTAAATAAAATGGATGACGGTAATGACTTGCAGGCCAGGGGAGCGCAACATCCCACATCACTGCATGGAGGCCATTTTGTTGCCAGATCCCTTACCGCATGCATGTCAGTTGCAGTGGAGTGGCAAGGAGGCAAAAACAAGATCAGAGTGACGAATGTGGCTGCTGGCCAAGCAGCTCCTGTCGGATGTAAGTTCAGGGGACCGTTATGTTGGAATTTGTAAGGGGAAAACCCTCCATCTCCCAAAGACAGATGGACACCCTCACACCAATGACGAAAGCCACCACAAATATGTGGTTTGCAAACATCTGTGACTTTTTATTTGTATTTACAAATGTATGGATCATGGTGTACAGAATAATACAATATAATATAATAATGTGGTGAAATATTTGTGGATTAGGGCACACGTTTCTGTCTCGAGAGGTTTGGTGCTTGGCAGGATTCAAAAGCTCTTTCAATGGCTGTGTTTTAGGGAAATAAAGCCTTATTTGGGCTGATTATCCAGCTGAAAAAATGACTATGAAAAGCCATGAGACTTGAATGGCCTGAAAGAATAACTTCAATGCCAGATTTGAATCATATTATTCCAGAAATTGACTCGTACAGCTATGTGAAATATGACGAGAGAAAGCAAAAGAGAACGAAAGAAATCTTGGCATTTGGTAATGACAGCTTAATGGCCTGTGAGTGAATAACAAGAGATTAGTTTTACTCATGTCTCATTTCAGTGACTGATTTACATTAGTTTTAACAGGGCAGTGTAATACAGATATGTAATTAGCTATGCTTTTCCTTCTCTGCCGTTCTTGTGGAAATTTCCTTGATGTACTCGTTGGATGTTGTGAAGACCAGATAAAATATAATTAATCATATTATTCTCTCTTTCATTTATTTCTCTGTTCTTAATTCAAGGCTGGCTAGCTCTGCATATTCTTCCTCTGTGGGAACCCGTGGCAGTAGCTACAATCTTTCTGTGGAAAATGAAATGCATCAATTTCTTGCATCACTTATTCCCCCACAATGTTTGAGTAATACCATTTAATGTTCTTAAAATTGCTTGCATACTTACCTCATTATTTCCCTTGTTTTGATGCCTGTGGTTCTGCAAGTCAAAGAGATGTTGATACAAAGGAATTCTTAATCTTTCAGCCAGCAGTGCCTTTTCTCCTCTGTCTTGCAAGAAGGATGATTTGTAGACGAAAGTAAGGCTGAAAACTGGAGAGTTGAGATAGTGTGTGTGATGAAGGCCTCACGCTGGAGGTTCTCTGTATGGCATAAACAGGTTGTAGACTGGTGCTAAACCTTTACAGCCTTAGAGTGCCCTGCCGGGACCTCCAGTTCTTTTGACACTCAATGCACACACATGCACACTCTGAAGTTTCACATTGTCCACCACAGTTTTGTGGTGAATGAAATACTAGTGATGATAATGAGATGTTTGTGCTGCTGAGGAGGAAGCGCGGTTGTCAAGGTGGCTTGTTTGTGTTTCTTTGTGTCTATTTGCATGCATTTGTTTGTGGCCGTGTGCCCATGTGTATACACTCGTATGAAGTGATATTTGATACTCTAGAGTCCCGTAGAATGATTTAAGAGCTGGTGTTTGGGGTTAAGGTTTATTAGAGGTAAAGCCACAGTTAGGCCACTCTTCTCACACAGGGTCAGGGTTAAAAGTGCACACTCTATTTTCTTTGTAAGGCTCTTCCTCAAGAAGTGATAAAAGTCCAGTGTAAAGAGGAGCAGTTTTATTTGTTTTGTGTGGGTTTGTGTGTGTCCATATGCGGCCTTATATTTCATAATCTCAAATCGAAAGGTTTCAGGCTCAGCCAATCTGACAATCTTTTTATAATGGATATGACTCATAATGCCATACCCTCACTCAGAAATTGATCATTGATGATCACTGGTTCTTGTTAAAGCTAACATTGTTACTGGTGCTCATAGTCACTGTATTGGCAAACCCTTAACGCAAGTTTTAAAATTTGGGACATAACTTATCCCATATAATTTGTGCTTTACATCTGAATTATTTGTCAAATAAACACAATCATGTGAAATGTACCTTGTGGAGGCCATTTTCTTCTCACAGAATGACTTCTGCCTGGTGTTTAAGGCGAGAAGAAAGGCCAAAAAACACAGACTTACATTAAAGGAGGGATCAAAATATATTAGTCTCTTTGTATTAAGTTCTTTTGACATTGGGCTATATAACCACCTAGCAAGAACTCAGAACACCTTAGCAACTACATAGCAGTGTGCTAACAACCTTTTGGGACACCTTAGCAACCACATAGCAATGACCTGGCAAACCATCCCCAGCACCCTAGCTTTGCAGTGGCAAATTTAGTACAAGCAAGTACTACTCACCTTTTCTTCTGAACCAATTTTCCTCAAAGTGTAGTTGTTATACTCCCTCTATGCTCTTTTTCTCTCTCCTTCTCTCTCTCTCTTTCTCTCTAAGTCTCCCTCTCCAAGTCTCTCTCTCAGTCACACTAAAGTAGGGTAATTGGGCTAGTGAAGGGTTAGTAAAGCTGAAATCTATTAGCATAGGTCTCAGAGAGTTGCTGAGGCACAAATGCCCGGCACACCTCCTCCGCAATGCTAGCTGCACGACTGGCTCCTATTAGCGACTTGTTGCTGCTTTAATGTCCGCTGCTCTAAATTGGATGCCAACTGAAGCAAGTTTTTTTTGCTCAACAAGCTGCCCTAGCAGAATCAAAGGCTTTTTTTCTGAGGGGAACCTAACAAAAAGTATACTTGGGAATACATATTTACCCAGTACAAATGAGGGTGCTGGAGCCATGTACAGGCGGAGACAGGATTTAGGGGGCCGAGGGGCCTGTAGATCTCAGGCACACACGCACACATGCACMCAAACTCACAAACAAACATCTGGCAGTAGATTAGGAGAACATTAAAAGGTGTATTTCAAGACCATGATTGTTTGTAAGGTTAAATGTTTTCTTTAGAATCGTACTTCACTTCTTCATACGTTTATATTCAGAAACGAGCTTTTCCAGCTGAATGTATGAAGATGTGTCTCACATCTTCACACAGTCATAAGCCATATACTCAGATGAGAAAAATCTTTCTCAGGTAGAGGTTTCTAAACAAGGACAGGTTGGAATGTTGATGTTTTTTCAAAGGGGGCATGCTGGGGTGTGGGTAGGGGGTTTCAGAGGTTAGTTAGACTTCTAAGGAGACAGTGAGACTGGAGTTACAGCTTTTCATTAACCTGGAAACCACCTAGTTACATGGTTCATGGGCTGGTCTCAGCTCACTTGGAGGTAACAAAGGGTGTCAGGCGGCACTTTCGGCAGGGGGCGGCTGCTCGGGGCACCCCATCTGACTCTGATCATCATGCCGGCTACCCTGCCACCCTCATTAGAGACCAAGAATGAGCTGCATTGCTTTTGTAGAAGGGCTCCGGTTACTTCGCCTGCCTCCACCCCAAACATGCCTTAAACCCCTCCCATAGGCTCTGTCCTTTTATATTTGCATGGAGCATGCTTGTATTTATCTACTGTTGATATTATAATATTACTATATTACTTCATTTATATTTATTAATAATGATATTATTAATATTGAAAAAATGGTTATAGCTTTACTTTTACAGGTGCACCCAATACTTGCAATACTTAATTATTTGTGTTATTCCTTTAAAGAAATTAATTGTGTTTAGATAGTCATGTCTTATACACTTTATACACTACAGTTTTATTTAACATGGAACTAGGCTAATATGATATGACCAGCCAACTATTACTTAACTAAACCCTTTGTTTATAGACATATTTAATGACAGAATAAATTCATAATTTCTACAATGCCATTAACAAGAACTGTATGACATAATGCTACATCATACACCTCAGTGTATGCTCAGTGTAAGTAAAAGTCCTTAACAACTACCATATTGACCAACACAACTAAATAAAAAGTACCCCTTTAATATTACATTTCAGAGAACCGAATGTTTTGTGCCACAAAACCCAGTGCTGAGCATTAATTACGATGTCTGTCCATGAGTGATCTACAGCATGTCTCTTTGGGTATCACTCAACGTCGATTCTCTCCCCTAGTGGGTCATTAAAAAACCTATGGTCACCTCTTCACAACAGTCGCTATGATGTCAAAACCTTTGTCGGATCGCTCTTAAAAGGGAGCTTCACTGGGGCTGGGGGTGCTCGAAGGGATGTTTGACGAGGCCAGTAACAGATGATATGCTGTGCTGTCAAGACTGGGTGACTATGACTAACCCACAAACTTCCAACCCCAGACTGAACCCTGCTGCACTCTGGATGAAATCCCTCAACCTGCCTATAAATGGCAGGGCTCAAAGCCTGAGAGCCGGTCCGGCCAAGTAAAGCAGCACACCGCTCAGCTGTGCTCCAGTGATGTCTAAATGCAAGCCTGCCCTGGCTGGCGGCTCTGATGGAATAAACTGCACACAGGTATCCAACTGTGGCTATCTGCGCTTTGCAAACCAGTTTTCCAATCAGTGTTAAGACAGTAACTATTTGCAATGGCAGTGAAAAACGTCAATACAACATTGGTTGTGGCATGTTTCATTACAAAGGGACTCTAGAGCCAGTCCAAAATAACTCCAGTGCACTACTATTTGTGGTTTAGAAAAGGAGTTAAAAAGCCTTTATATTAGTGGCTTACCACTGATGTGTTTTTGCCAAAGTCTTCACTAGGGTGTGCACAGTATAGTATAGCTGCACTATTTAACACAGATCTCTAGACAATTAACTATCATTAGTATTCTTACTTTTAGTTAGGATTATTAATTGTGTATTGGCAGGATAAATAGCAGCAGTGATATTACAATTAAATTGCCATATACATTCATGGGTAACACTTTAGAATAATGGTTCGTTGTTACCAAATAACTATGCAGGAAGTAACAGGTTGTACTATATTAACACCAAAGTTAATACTATTAACTAAAATAAAAGCAAGATGAACTATACGGTAAGTAAAAGCTAATTTAGGACAAAGGGAGTTCCTTATTAGGTATTTAATAATTACTAAATAAAAATATCGTCATTGAGAACTACTTGCAAACTATGACAAATTAATAAAGAATAACCAGTTAATTACTAATCACAACAGTAATGTATATGAAGTGAACAATTGGGTTCTTTGTGGAAACTAATTTATTGATTAATCACTCCCTCCCAAATAAGTCGCTACAGGTTAAAATTGTGACTACTGCTCTTACCAAAGGTTATTTCAAACTTAAACATATAATAATACAAATCATTCCTTTAAATATGTAAACAATTAGGAAGTGATGCTGACAAGCTCATTAGTTCACTATTGTGAGCTCCATTCAGTGTCGGTTTAATGTCTCTAACTCCAGGACCTATTCCTTCAGTGACGGTATCCTGAGGAGGATATGAACATAAATTGTGGTTCTCGTCAAAAACAATTTGCATCCTTATGCAAACTTTGACTGCATTAATATTGTGTTAAGAACAAAACCACATCTTCCAGATTACAATGTCTGGTAGAATATCACTAGTGCCTCACAGAAATGACAGTACAGTATGTCAGATATAAAATGTTAAATAACTGAAAATACATGTCAACCCCTCACTAATTACTCAAGCATTACCTTGATAGCCCACAAGAACTACTAGTGATCTGGACCATTATTTTAAAGTGAAAAACAAGTTAACCCCTTACCAATTACTCCAGTGTTACCTTGCTAGCCCACAAGAACTACTAGTAAGGTGGACCATTATTTTAAAGTGAATGGTCTAGATCACTAGTATTTCCTCGGGACTGACAAGGTAACACTTGAGTAAAAGTGTTACCCAGTCAAAATGATCATAGTTTTTAAAATATAGTAGTATTATATAAAAGCATTAGCATTATAGCATTGTATAAAATATAAGCATTATATAAAATATATATAAAAAAGTCCAAAGTCCCAAAATACAAACAGTTTAAAAGGTCCAAATGGCATTAAATTTGAGCTACAGCTTACTCTGCATTTAAGCATGCAAATAAAAAAATACATCAAACCTGACACTACAGATTTTGCCTGCTTTAATGCAGTAGCACCCATACGGTTAAATTTTGCTCTGATTACAAACAAGTAATTATCTGGTTACTGTAGTGTGGTTAATCTTTTTTATTTTTTAAGGTAAGCCTGATTTTAATTATTTTTCATTATAAGTTGCTATTAGCTTGGAAATAAATGTAATAAATATAATATATATTGTTATATATTATATATTTATTGTCTTGGTGGAGTGCGTATAATTTAAACATTACCATTTTGTCAGCATATTACCTGCCACAGTGCTTTTTCACTTTGT
>JAZGTJ010020320.1:0-10451 GCA_036877575.1 Botia almorhae
GAATTTCCAGGTCGGACTGGTGATCTTCATACAGGTCAGCACTTCTGTCTCTCAGTGTCCATCAGGGGCCCCTATTACAGTGAATGATGAATGTAGTTTATTGATATCTGGCCATAACAGGCGTGATATTGAGATATTGAGGAGGTTGGTAATAAGTTTATCACTGCAGTCTGAGTGTAATAATATTACACACCAGCCCTCACGGCTAAGCACATTCATTTGCCATTTACAGTATGCAAACAAAACATGAAATGAAATTACAACCCTGATTGAACTACTGTATGCATTGAAAGAATTAAGCATAAAACACAAATGTAAGATTTTTAAAATTAGATAAACTTTTTAAATGTGCTGTTGTGAAGTCATTCTATACATAGTGAATGTTTTTTTAGCCCTTTAGATTACGTAACAGTAAACAGAGGTGCTCGCTTTATCCAAATCTAACACAAACATGCGCACATGCGTCGCCAAATTATACAGACACAGAAATAATCTGTGATGTCATAATGTGTGTAATCAAGTGTTTCGCTTACTCTGAACTCAAAGGAATCCAAGTCTATGCTAATGGAGGACATAATCCCACTGTTTTAATATAAATAGACTTTTCTGTATTGAAGTACTAAAGAATGTATTTGTCATTTTCCAAGCAACCACGGCAGCCAGTAAACATGATTGAACATATGGTTTGTTACATTTAACCCCATTTAGTTCCTCCCTGTTTAGAAACAGATGTTGCTTGTGATTGACAGTTCTTTCACCCCTTGTAGTTAGTGTATGATTAGAAGTATCTGTAGCAACCACACGGTGCAAATGCATCCCGATGATTATGCAAAAATGCAAAAATGCAACGCTTATCTATTACTCATTATACTGTGCTTACATCATTGTCAGGGCATTAGAAAAGCCAAAGCGTCCAGGGACAAAATACATGAACAGAGAATAAAGGGATTAGCATCCAGTGAGAGACATTTGATGTAAACATGCTATTCAACGTAACGCTCTCTGAGCATTAGTGCAACGTTACTACATAACCTTACAGTTTCACAGTGTCACCAAATGAGTCTGGACGTATGTTTTTGAGGAATGCTGTGACCATCCTAAACCTCAATGGAGATCGAGCAGTTGTAATTCTCCATAATGGAAGAAAAAATATTGGCGAGTTTTGACATTTTCACCCAGTTTTAGCATCATCTTAGGTTTAATGAGGTCACTCTTCAAAGCATATAGAAACAGTAATCTTTTTCTTTGTCGTTTACTTACTGTAAGTTGAATGGCATGATCTATTATCATGTTCGTTCAGTTCTAAATCATTTCTGTACATTGAATCAGTGATGTATTTTCTTGGCCTATTTCAGGGCTGTCTGTGATTGCCACGACAGAATGCGTTTAGCTTGTATTTAGTGCTCTTAATGAATGAATGCAGTAATGCTTTGAGATTTGAGCTTTCCACACCAGCTCTCTTCAGTCCTGATTACTAAGGCTTTGTTAACATCTCAACATGCGATAGCAGATTGCATTTCTAATGATCTGCTCTGAACTATTATGTCAGTCATGGCTAAAGGCTCCTCTGATGGATCTGGTAGCCAGATTGGAACATTTTATTGATGGTGTGACCCATTTGGTCAGTGCTGTGCAGCTCATTAGCTGCAAATAACTAAACCATTATCTTTGAGCAGATACCTAATTTAGCATACACTGAAAGCGCTTAATATGGAATCATACTATGCAGCAGTTACAGTGTCGTGGGTGGGGTGTGCCTTGGTTATGACAAAAATGATTTTTCTCCAACTAGCCAAGTACTGTATGTATGTATGTATGTATGTATGTTAGGTGGATACAATAAAAGGAAGGTGTGAGATACACATTGTTGTACTTTATTACATATACATACATTACATATATGAGCTAGATTTAAACATTCAGATAAGAATGATACAAACCATCACTTTTATAAGATGAATGAATTGGTATTGCGCGCTGGTAAAATATTATCTGACTAAAGCTTTGGGAGTTAGTCCAATGGGACGTAAAGTGCACTAACAAGGAAAACCCTGTAGTTAGTTAGTCCTTTAGCAACCTGGGATTAAGTGCTTTGCTTTAGGGCACAACCACGACATTTCATGGATTTTTCCTTGCAGGTTCAAGCCTACAGGATAACCATTTGGTTACAAGCCCAGAAAAGTACAGTAAGCACTACGCCATAGCACTCAAACATTGGAGCTTGTTAGTGACTTCATCCCATTTTTGAGACTGAACTGTCCACCAAAGTCTATGTCACTTCTAAATGAGACTCTTTAATATGCAGCACACTGCTTGGAGATTTATAACGACTGGCCACAAAGCCGTAATTGAGCAATTCGTCTTTTCCCAGCCAATACAGTGCAATAATCTCTGCATATAGATTCAGTAATAATAAACACGTTTGTATTATAATGCGATGAGCACATACAGTGTGGGTGCTGAAATATGTCACACGGCTTCTGCTCTCTGTGTGTATGCCGGTTCATTGCCGTAACACAGTCTGTCTGTTGATAGTGAATATCTCTTTATCCATGCATTTATCAGATGTGTTTTGAGACAAGCTCGTCAATCGCAGGTGTAATGAGGTTTAATCTTTATTTTGATTAAGCACCCTTTTATCTGTGAAACACAAGGTTTCAGTGAGGTAAGGCTAGAGGCAAAGCTATTGATTAAACTACACTGTAAATGCAGCACAACTAAAAATGCCTGGAGACCTAGCCCCCCAATGCCACGTTTTGGCAGCGGGGCGCGTTTGAGCTTATCGTCTCATTCCAGCGCGATGGCACGAGGCTGGGAACAGGGTCAATGTGGCACAATAAATAGGAGCGGGCACACACTTGCGCACTCACGCTGCGCAGATGCACCCGGCCTCAGCTGTGCGCGCTGCCCGCGGCACCCCGTGCCAGACACTGTCACTGACTGTGGCACAACGATGACTCGATGGGTAAATTAAAAAACAGGCTGTGCAAGCTGTGTGCGTTAAGCTTAAATATCGACATACCCTACATACCGCTCCTTGCCAAATTGGACCGAGCGCATTCCAGAATATAGCCAATATGTTCTAGCATGTTTGCATGACTCTCGGCTGCTCTTTACGACCTAAGTTGCTCTTAGTCTCGTCTTTGCTTACTGATGTAGTCAGCTTTATTAGTCAGCTATATGAAGTGTGTCATTATCTGCTCCGAACTTCACTGCATATCTGGATACAAAGAATTTTATCCACAATTAAGCCAAAACTATTAAACTGTTAATTAATCTATTTAGACCTACAAAACTACCTCTCACCGCCTTTCGTTTTTTAAATGTTGTATTTCACTGCTGCGTACTACTGTACTATCATCAATATAAAACAAATATATTTTGTTATTTGCATATGCTACTATTGCTAAATTATAAATACGACACTGTTATTTATGAATGCTACAATAATGTAAACCAGTAATTTTCGACATAGGAGACATTTCGTCTTATAGGGCTGGCACGAGTAGGGGGAAGTATCCAAATTCTCCAGTTCTGTGGAATTGTAAATAGCCTAAGTGTTGCACACGCTTATTTACAGCGAGAGTGGAGAAGCGCACTGTCAGTCAAGCGCGCTGTGTGGGGCGGTCTCTGCTGAGGAATGTCTTAATACGTCAAGGATCGCTTCAGCCGCCGCACGCTATTTCAAACGGCACTCCGTATCTTCCAGCGGCGTTACGAGGGAAGTTTGGTGCACGCTTTTCAGCTTCACGAGATTATGAAGAATTCAAGAATTGCTTTCTTTGCGATTGCCGCGCGCGACGAACCCACGCCGTATTGGAGCGCGGAACAGCTGGAGCGCTGTCCGAGGTACTGAAGTCAATAAGCCAGAGGTGCCGAAAAGAGCGCAGCCGTTCACAGAGGAGCGTATGCATACACCGAAGTCTTGAGATGACTCGGGAAAGGCTGCGGTCTGTGGCTGTCTGGGGATTCATCGCCTGGGAAACAGGGGTTTTACTGAGGTAGGGGGACACTGATGAACATCTCTCTTTTGGTGGAGCATAAAGTAAATCTAAATGTACATCCATTTGTATACAGAGTTTTGACGAGACAGATGAGCATTTGATGGATCTTGAATAAGTTGATATTTTACGCGACGAGAATGTTGAAAGTAACACATTGCGAATACAAACTTGATTTTGACTTTCCGATTACAGAATAAATATTTATGAATGTCTGGACTTTACGAGGATTTACAAGTTCATTAAGATATCATGTAATGAATAAATGCTTCATTATCATCTTTTATTATGGCGGTTAAAGAAAAGGTAAAGTTTTTAAGCTTCCTCAGCGTAACAGGTGCTGTGTTGTAATTTCACTGTGAAGTAAAGCGTTCAGGGAAACGTCACATCACAACAAAAATACAAGATAGTATTTATTTAATAGTTGTTATAATTTTGAATTACAATATTTAGAAAATGTTTCTGTGCATTAAAAATATGTTAATATGAAAGAAAATAAGAAATGGAATAGAAAATTCCAATTATAGACAAATTCCAAATGGACAATTGTTCTGTAATTAGTTTATAAGGAGCAAGTTAATCTTCCAGCTTGATTGTAAATAGCAAAATACTGTTTAGTAGAAATTTTGTGTACTTTTAAGACTGCATTTCAGTTGAGCTTTACTCTCCATAAGAGAGTCCTTCAAGGGTCCCAGTAAGTGTTCAGTCAAACACAGTCATAAAATGTATGGTTTGATTGAAAAATAGGTGATTGTTTACTATGCTGTACTCTTTAACACCCTTTTCCCTGGTCTTGTAACACCAGTATGAATTTGGCAAACAGAGGGGGGTGGGTCCGCTTGAGCTGTCTCAAATCCTCACAATTCTTTTTCATATGATACTGTGAATTTTTAATGTTTCATTTGTCGATGATCCCTGAGCCCACACAAGCATGTCTTGCATCATTGATACAGTGAAGCATGTACTGCCTGTGTCGCTTTATCTTAACTGGCATTCAAATTATCCTGAAGGAGTTTTTTTTTACAGAAAACCTTTTCAGAGGAGGTTGTGGGCAAATAAAAGACGGATTCACATTATAATTGCTTTAATAAAGAATGGCTTTAATAAAGAATGAGTTATAGCTCAGGGTGTGCATTGATGCCTCTGAACTTTTAGCAACACTTCTGATAAATAAGACCGGTTTCAAGAGGGAAACACATTGATGGTGTAAACAGCTGGAGAGGGGTGGGAATGAGATGCTCCTCTCGTGACATTGTGTAATGGTTCAGCGTCACTCCACAACAGGTGGGCTGTCAACACATCTTAGTGAAGATCTGAATGCTCTGTACACTGTATTGGACTGCTGTTTTTCACAGCTAATAGACTCTTGTTTAGTGTCAATAGCGACATGCAAACTGGCATAACACATGTTTTTTTTTTTGCTGTGCTGGAAATGACTAATAAAATTTGACGAATGTCATTTTAAAATTAGATACAATATAAACAGCTTATTTGACCATAAGTCAATTAAGCACATATCTCATTATCTTGTTGTTGCTGTTTACAATTTCCTCTTTGCAAGTTAATTGTTTTATTAAAAGCCTAAAATACTTCACGCTTTAACCAGTTAAATCTGCTGACTATAATTCATCCTATTTTTTTCATCCTATTCATTTACTATTACTATTATTTATGTTGGTCTAATTTGAGTTAATATTGGGGTATAGTACACCCTTACAGTACATTTATGCATTTGGCAGACGCTTTTATCCAGAGCGACTTACAGTGCATTCAAGGTATACATTTAATCAGTACATGTGTTCCCTGGGAATCAAACCACAACCTTTAGCACTGCTAACGGAATGCTCTACAAGCTGAGCTACCAAAACACTATATGTACATTTACACTATATGTATAAATGTATAGCAAACAATATATAAAAATCTCGACATTTACTGGTAGTGTTTGTTGCACATATACAGTAACACATAATGATAAACCTGAATTGTACAGTACAGAATTCAACATTGACAATGATTTTGTCAATGAAGTGACAATAGTAATAAAACTATGGCTATAACTCAGGCACAGTAAATACAATGCTGCAGGTTTACATGTTGACAATTTTTTTGGGGGGTTCATATTGCTAAATCTACTCCTCTCTCTCTCTCTCTGTCTCTCTCTCTCTCTCTCTTGCGCACACGCGTGTACACACACATTTACTTATCTAACTGAATGGAGACATTCCATAGACTTCTATTGTTTTTATACATGGGTAGTTATAAACACTATAACCTAACAAAAAACCTTCTGCATTTTTACGATAAAAAACGTTGCTATATTTTTATAGCATTTTTACAAATGAGGAAGTCCCCAAAAGGTGGTTTTGTTTAGATATGTCGGGTTCTGCTACAAATCTGTCCCCAGTATACACACACACACATCCCCCCACATACAAACAAACTGTAAAGTCCTTGCCACAGATGACAACACAAATACATCAGACTCAATACGATCGGACAGCCGTCAACACACACACTTACACATTGGCACACTGAGAGTGGGTGAAGACAGACATTACAGCTGTCAGTCAATCCTCAGAGAGGATTATGTAACACTGTAAGGTGTCCACTGCCCCACACCATTCGGTACAGACCTGCCATGACTCTGCCTGCCTGTCTTATGTGCCTCTGGCCTGACAATTGTCTTCTTCAAGTATGTAAACAGGATTAAAATTACCTATTGTGGAGGACGAAATGAAGGTGTTATTAAAAGTGTAAGTTTTGTTACAGTTGAAAATATGAAATGGTTTAATCAAGTTCTTTTGTAATTCTTAATATTACAAAATAAACAGGTACTTTATAACATGTATTTAATTTATTTTTTTTATGTGGAATTGGTTCTCCATATTTGCAGCCGAGTCTGTCACACTCCGTTTTGTCTGATATTAAACATCTGGCATGAATTACTAAATTGATAGTTAAATAAAATAAATACCTTATGAAACTGTCAACTGGGATAATGGACTAATATAATCATAGTAAAAGGAAGACTTAATTGTAACATGACATAAACACAGGGTGGAAGTAATGACAGAAATCTGCATATATGGTAGAATGATAATTAAAAGAATTGAAATGTGTCAGTCAGAGTTTCATTACAGAATGATGAAGGCAGTGCGGATAATTATGTACAGTTGTAACAGTAAATGAAATTAGATTTCTCTGCACACTGTCTGTTTTATTGGGGGCTTTTGTGGCAGCAGTTCTGCCAACTCAGATAACTCAGTTTACAATGACTGATATCAGCACTAGACCACAGACAGTGTAGGTCACTGTGCATCACTTTGTCAACTGCTCTAACAGAAAAAACATTGCTTTCCAGCCTTCACAGCAGACCACATTAGAGTCTCGCACATTTTTGGAACACACTGTAATGGACAAGATAGTAGGGATGGAAAACAATAGGAAAAGAGAGAGAGAAAATGACCTTGATCCCAGACCAGTGAACTCAGTGCACCTGTGCACCCGATTCCTCATTATATGTTGATATGCTACACCACTCAAAATGTCCCTGACTTTCTTATATTCTTACACCAACAATGACAGGGAAAACATTTAATATAACATTAGGTAGAGAATGATAATAAAAGATAATGGCCCCAACATTCACACAAACATGCACAATGTTAAGCCAGATGTTAGTTCATTTATTTGTGATGCTCCTTCTCTTTTTATTGTCTGTCTGCTGGACCGCTCACTGGAGCGGAATGTTCCAATACACGAGAGCAGCTCACCCCCGAGCAGGAAGAGCACATCGTAGTTTGTGTGCGCTGCCAGTCCACAGCCTGCGTACCTTTCACCGTGTGCATTAGGACCAACGGGCCACCTTGCCCTCCGGCTCTTACTCTTTACCAAACCACTCAGTTCAAAACAGCACTAATACTGTTTTTCTCTCCCTTTAAGGGGTATTTTAGTCTTTTTCCTTGAGCCAGTTTCACTTTCCTGTTTCCTGTGTCAGCTTGCATATAGTAAAAGGCATATTAGGTAGCTACTGTTGCATTATTGATAAGATTTTGTAATTCTGTCAGCCCTGTTTCTCTTGAATACCTTTCTGATGTTTCTGAAAGCTAGCTACAGTGGAAGGAGATGCAGACACACTGGCCTCTGTAAGAAGCTTAAAAGTTTTTGTAAGCTTTTTTAGTATGAAAAGGAAAATGTCATAGAGCAAGACATTTACATAGAGCAACACACCTAGTGCAGCCACTGCTAATTTAACTTAAACAAAAAGAGCAAAATTTGGCTTCAATAAATGTGAGAACTCAATAAAATATGATTCTGACACTGTTTACAGTGAAAGGCAAGAAACAAGATTGGAACACAGACACAAGTAAATGAGATTGACCTATGTTAACCCAGAGGAACATTTTATTGCTTAGATGTTGCTCTTTCATAGCTTGGGAGAATCAATGGAGATCTCAGTTCTGTTTTATTTAAGTATCAACTTTAAGTTTATACTGAAATATTTAAAAATATTAATGTTTGATTGCAGACTTGGCAAATCTGAACTCAGTGTGCGACATTGGGAACTTATCTAAAACTCTGATGGAGACATTTGTGAGATTTCTGGGTCTGTTTTTCAGGACTTCCAAAAACGTTTTAATGTGCTTTCCATTTAATCTCAGTGCTGTCTATGATTTATATTAATAAAATATATGTTTGTTCTGTAACATTTATTTCGTAATCCATTTCTTTAAATTTCTTTTTTGCTGTGAACGTCTCGCAGGGGCTGTTACCTAAGCTGACAGGCCGATCACGGTTCATGTATAGTGGCAAAAATAAGCTGTAATTGTGACATTTACAGTAAGCTGTCACTGTGGCAGCCGAGGCGCAGAGCGCAGAGCTCTGTCACGCATCAGTGTCACAGCTGTCACATACTGTGGCGGTCTGAGGTTTTCCCTGCACATGATCAGTAAAGCTGCATCATCTCCATCAATACGAAAACCTCTCAGCTGTGTTAGGAGGAGACATTTCCCTGTGCACTCACTAACTGGGGTTAAATGTGCAGCTTATAAGAAAGTATGGAAAGCAATTTTATTGGTCAGGAGCTCATTCATTTGATAACAGCTATTGTTAGTTTAGGAACATGTTTGAGATTTGAAGACGACAGTGACATTTTGGAGACCACTTTTTTCCTCAGTGATGTCAATGCTTCAGTGGGAGGCTGAGACCAGATCATACAGAGAACGGTAAATTGTGCTTGTATCTACACCCGCCTGAGAAGATCATAGCTTGGGCCACTATGGCTCTCTTGGACTGCAGTCAAGCCCAACATATTTTTGTTGCTATTGCTATCATATTTATGATGTGGAACCCTGACTATGGTCCAGCGTTATGTACAGTATTTATAACCAAAGACATTTTAGCTGGATGAGGAACAAATAGAAACAAATAAATTTTAACTACAACAAACTATAATTGTAACAGCACTTCATCGTATTGTTATTTGTCTATGTAGTTAATCCAGATTTTGAGTTATCCAATTTTTCAAACAGTCCCAGTTTTGCCAAATCGCTTTACTTTTACCCCAGTGGACATATATTTGTTTTGGCAGTCTGAGGTATTAGGAGGATGTGTTTCACTGAGACAGGATCTGTCCATTATGTGTTCATGAGATGCTGCACAAAAAGGATGTTAAATCACAGCAGATATGAAAGAGAGATGAAAGGTGCCGGTCTTGGTTGAGAGCAGCTTCTGTGGCTGTATTGATCTGAGTATTGATGCGGTGTATTCACAAACCAGCTTCTGTGCTACACATTCTCTCTCCATTCCAAACAATGGACTGATTGTATAAAGTGTGCATGTCTTTGCCTATAGGGATGTGTTATATAGACTATGAAAGCTTGCAGACATAAGTCATTCATTTAGCAGGCATAAGAACTTCTCTCTGTCTTTGTGTTCTATGTATGAACACAAAGAACTTCCTCAGATGTTCCAGGGTGCTCTCCAGTCTGGCTGGAGTTCCACGGCACTAAGGATCTCTACTGGAACAAATTGGTTTACCTCTAGGGGTCCCGAGGGAAGAGTCACAGAGAAATCATATAGATCTTGTGACCGAATAGTGACTGTTGGAGGTATACCAGCCATAAGTCAAACATCTGGCAAAGGGAAAGAGAGAGATTTATGCAGTCAGTGTATTAGCTCTCTGAATGAAAAGGAAATGAGGGAATGAATCCCTGGGGACTCTGGTCATTTCAGTTAGTGGAGTAAAACCAAAGTACATTGAGGAACAGAGACAGCACATTACTCAGAAACAGAAGAGCCTCAGCAACCTTTTATTCAGTCAACCAAGATAGACACATAGAGCCAGAGAATAAGAGTATATATGTGTGTGTGTATATATATATATATATATATATGTCCTGACTTTTCTTTGTACAGTGTGTGTGTGTGTGTTCACTAAATAAATTG
>JAZGTJ010020321.1:0-10451 GCA_036877575.1 Botia almorhae
AGATGGATTGATTCAGATTGATGATCAATGGAGTCAGATAAATGGATTCAGATATAGATCAATGGATTCAGATCAATGGGTGGATGCATCTAAATCGTTGGGTTTATCATTCATGACAAATTACAGATGTGCACATAAACACATATAATAATAATAACAATCTGTGTCGTTTGTAAAGGGTGAACAGGTGACAGAGAGACCCTCACAGGATCCTGAGCCTCAGAATGTGGAGGTAAATACAGATCATCATATAACTATTAACTTATCTATAACTATATAATGTTATTTAACTCCATACATCTCATTCAGATGGCAGACAGTCTTTCTCCAGCGCCTGCCACTATAGCAGAGGAAGTTCTGTCCTCCTCACAGGAAGCAGGAGCAGTGGGAGCTCCTGTCGGGGAGGGGGAGGGAGCTGTAGGAGGGGTGGAGGAGCCCGGGAGGGATGCAGAAGTTTGGGCAGCTGCTTTACCGCCTGTGAGTTGGTTTTCTGTCTCTTGTTTAACCTCTAGTTCCATTAAGCAGCACTTTTCTAACCAGTGATTTCTGAATCCTGTCTGTTATATTCAGCTTCATCACAATATACCAGTATTGTCAGTAACTGATATTAATAACAATGTTAATGATATTGTGTTAATCCTACACACAATAATATTTATAGGTAAATAATTCCTGGTTATACGTAAATAGTATCACAGTAGCCACAAACTCTGTCTTCCTGAGTGATCAGGAAAACACACAATAAACATTAAAGATGAGTCTGAGTGATATTGTTATTTTTAAAAATTAATATTGTGATAACATTCTCGTGAATTCGTTTGAATGATAGTCACGTGCAGATAATGAGATTTTGATTTGCATATGAAAATCAGCATCACTGACAGTGCTTGTTCCTCCAGCCGTCTGCTGTTGTTTCTGTATGTCAGTGATTAGTTCATTAAGCTGTGTGGCATTGTTTGTTCACAGGAGTGGGTTCCCATTATCAGACAGGATCAGATCAGTCAGAGGAAGATGAAGGCGCAGCCTCCGCTCTCTGACGCGTATCTGCAGGGGATGCCAGCAAAACGCAGAAAGGTAAACGGTGAAATATTAATGTGATCAAAAATAAAGCTGCAGTCTGTAACCTTTTATGTAGAAAATAAACAGAAATCAGACAGAGCAAGTACATAACAGATCAGTGTTCAAAACATCTCCTTATCTTACCTCGATTCCCAACGGTAAATTTATAATAATTATTTATAATAACAGCACAGGCATGGTTACTGACAGGTGCTGAAAATCTACTGGTATGACTAGTAGTTCTTTACTAACTTTTGTAAGCTCTTCTTGCAGTTAATCAAAACATCTGTGTGTTCTCTACATGATGTGTGGCTTTCTGTTCATTTAAGAACCTTTGGCAAAGCAGCAGAATGAGCAAATGTTTTCACATTGTGTCTCGCAGATGGTAAAGAGCGACGCGCCCAAACTGTGTCTCTCTGACGCAGTGAGCCAAGCTGCCAGGTCAGCCGGAGTGACGGCCATCACAGCCCCCAGCGCCCTACAGGAAGAGCTGGAGAGAGAAGAGCTTCAGACAGCATACGGAGAACAGGTACCATAGAATGCTCCTGAATGCATGTATTCGTATGGTATCTTCAGATACAACGATCTGAATGATTGTTATCAGAGCTGTTGTGTAAAGACTGTAAACCACACACTGAATATGAGCTGATATTTTAATCATGAAAATGATAATCAGCTATGAAAATGGATAGCAGCATTGACCAGAAATGGATTGGTGTCAAACTCAAACCAGTGTATGTCAGACTGTAAGGTGTGTTGGTGAACTGAAAGTGTAACTCAACACAAGTCAAACAAAACAAACCAGAATGACGACGTTTCTTTTCATATCAGCTGAAAAAGGACATCAAGAAGCGCGTGCAGGAGGACCCCGACTACACCTCCAGACGCTTTCCAAACACACATCAGGTCTTCTCTCCAGACTCCTAACATTCCTGCCTGCCAGCTCACGTCACCCCAGCTCTGTTCTGATGCGGGACTTGTGTTTATACGTCAGACTTACACGAGACCGATGACGTCACTGCCCACAAAACATTTTTTATCAAAGGATTCTCTGTTAGCTAATCTTGGGATCAGCAGACTGTTCTGTGTGCATAATGCGGGGCTGGCAGCGGCGTGTACAAGACTGATAAACATAATGCATGACCAGCCTTCAGGCATGAGATGCGGTTCCTAAGAGCCAACATGGCACAAGTCGCCTGCATGCTAAACCAGAAACATGTTGGGTTTTTATAATTCGGTTCAATGAAAAACAGAATTGAAACTGAATTCAGTGCGGTGGTCAAGTGTGAACGGAAATAATTATGTGCATTACTACAGTGAAGAGCGATGTTGTTTGAAGCACTGTTGATATATCATGTCTTGCTTTGCCTTCACCTCTCTCATGCTATGCCTTTATCTGTGATACATTGCAAAAAATAAAAATAAATCAGAGTGATATGGAATACTGAATGTAAAAGAGCTGAGATTAAACAACTAACACACAATATGAAGCTGTGTTACGGTGGTTTTATCACAGACAAAAGGTTCCGGTGCATGTTGGGTAAAATTGTGGGAACGCCATACGATCAAACAGCTGTTTAATAAATAGTTGGTTAAGCAAATAGTTATCAAGTTACACAATTCTTTGGCCAGGTTTTATGGTTCATTGTTCCTAATAAAGGCTATTGAAGTAAACAATAACAGATACTGTAATAAAGAATTGTGCAGTCATGTGCATCTGAAGTCACGTTACAATGGCTTTGAACTCGAATTCAGTCTGAATTTTAGATGTGACCCGTCTTTTTATAATTTATATAATTTTATAACTTTTTATAATTTAATAATTAGAATTCCTGTTACATTAATTAGCAATGTGATTTGTTTGTTTTTTACTGTGATGTAAAAAGAGCCGCCTTCAGAATGTTGTAATAAGGTGCAGGATTTACACGAGAAATTAAACACACCCAAGTAATTGTGCAGGTGCATTATATATTAATGTAAGCTTCATTAGATCAGTGTAATTGTTGCATTACAAGTATTCCGTTTTAAACCTATCAGATGTGATCGTCTGTGTCTAGCTCACTCATAACAACAAGCTCATGGTCAAATATGTCTAGAATCTCTTGAAAGTTTCGAAACGCTGTAAGTCGCTTCAGATCAAACCGTGTGCCAGATGCATAAATGTAAAGCTGACGTGCAAAGGAAGTGCATGTTTCCTGGGATGGCCTTTTTTGCATTCAGCTTTGAATTTTTGAGATGCAAATACCCTATAAACAGGTCTTGCAGGTATAAAGTAAATTGAAGTAAACATCCCATTAGATTTTATTCCTCATTAGGTATGAACCATACAGCCTAAAAATAATGACTAATAATTGATGTGTGCGCATTTGTGACATCGTGTAGGTGGAGCCTAAATATACACAGAATTCCAACCTTAAAGGCATTTCAGTTGACAGGAGGAAACAAACTACACACTCTTTACGACACTACTCGTCCAGTCGTGTGAGACTCGTGGTGATGTAATGTTTTTAAGAATTTGCATCTGCCTTGAGAGATATCAGCCTTATGTGCCGATGTACTCAACCTGCCATGTATATTATCTTGGACATATTAGGTGTTGCATGCACGTTTGAAGTATCGACACTTTCATTTTCCATTGTTTCACATTCCCAAATCCGGTCTTTCAAGTTTGACATCTAAATTACAGCTGAGTGAGGAGATGATTTCAGGATGGCTGAACATCACGACCGGCAAGAAAAATTAACTGTTCTTTCATGGAATGTCAACGGTTTTAACCGCAAAAGGTCTGAGGTCCTTCATCAGCTGAGTCTCCTGAAGGCAGATGTGGTGTTTCTCCAAGAAACTCATGTGGGTCCTGATAGAATCTATTCAACGGGAAGCATCAAGATTGAGGCTTTAGAAGGAGATTATGCCATATCTGCATTCACTGTATTTAAAGGAAGTTCACGCGGAGTGGCTGTGCTGTTCAAGAAGAACCTTGAGTTTGGTGGTTTTAAAGTTGATGGCGATAACAAAGGAAGGTACGTTATAATTTCGTGTCAGATTTGGGGGCATGATTTTATGTTTATCAACGTGTATAACTCAAATGAGGAAAAAATCAAGTTCACAGAGTTCACAAATTTGTGCACCCAAATCTCACCATGGGCTTATCTGGTGATTGGCGGGGATTTTAACACTGTGATGGACTCTGAGCTTGACAGAACATCCAATCGGAGAAACCGAAGTCACAGAAAGTCTTTTGATGCTCTCCAAAGACTTTTGGAAATGTTCAAGTTGGTGGATGTCTGGAGGTGCATCTATCCCGAAGTTAAAAGCTTTACATATTTTGACGGAAAAGGACAATCTAGACTAGACTACTTTTTTATACAGAGTCACAATTTAGCAAGAGTTACTGCTTGTAGCATTCATGAAAGACCACAATATTTAGATAAGGAGGACTACATTTCTGACCACGCCCCATTATCTGTTCAGATTCAAACAAATGGACCAAAATGGAAGCTGGATGCTTTTCTTCTCCAAGATAAGGCATGTATGGAAAGGCTGTCATGCATAATAAAGACAATTTCAGGAATAAAGACTGTGAGGAAAGGAGATCTGTGGCCAGGAGTAAAGATCCGACTTCTGAGTGAGGCAATGGCTTTACAAAACGGTCAAGATTCTTTAGAAAGATCAAGATGTTCAGATAGGACACCAACCTTTGAAGTTCCTCGGGAGATGGAACACATGGAGCAGGAAGGTAGATGAGCTCATATTTTAAGTTGTAAATTATCTGTTCTCTTTTGGATTTATGAAAATAATCTATTTGACATCACCATTACTTTTGTAGATTTTGAACCATACCACAAGGTTCTTTCTACAGAAAATGTTTCCTGCATACCCCAAAGTCTTCTAAACTTCCTGGATCATTTACACCAGACAGAGCGGTTTGAAGATCTAAAATCAACCCTCAGAACTGTTCTAACTGAACCTGTTTCCAGGAAGGAGATTCTGGTTTCCATACTGTCCCTTCCTGAGTCTGAGTGTGAAAGTTCAGGTGGACTAACAGTGAATTTCTACAAGCACTATGCAAGTAAAATTACTGACCTTCTTCAATCTTTTTTTAATGAAATCCTTAACTTCAAGCCAACTAAAGGCACAGTTCTTGAATCATTGAGCCAAAGCAATTGTGATCACACCTACAGTCATCATTTTCAGTATGACTGCAGTCCTTTTACACTTATGAATGTTGATTATAACATTTTGGCCTCAATTCTAACAGAGAGATTGGATAGTGTAATTAAACATATTTTAAATCCAGGTGAAAGTAAACCACACACATCTGTTCAAGACATCATTAGTGCTCTTCAGAGAGAACCATCTGACCAAATCCCAATGCTTATTGTTTCATTGAGAGTAAAAACAGATGCACTGAAGTGGCCCTATTTGTTTTACAGCTTAAAGTTAGCAAACCTACCAGATACATTCATTTCAGTACTGAAGCTGTTGCTGACAGAGGTAAACAGTCAGCAGACACAGAGTTCCTCACTGCATTCTCCATTACAAGGTCTAAAGGTGGGGTGTCCTCTGACTCCTTTACTAATAGGCATTTGTCTTCTTCCTCTGATTCACTCTGTTGAGAGGCTTTTGGGATGTACAGTTTCACAGTCAGTAATTAACAAAGACAAAGCCGTCATTTTTCTTTCGGGTACCAATGAAGCTTTAGATAGTTTTGAAAGGATGCTGCAAGATTTTACAGAGACTTCAGGAATTGTCATTGATGAAAGATGCTCTGAGGTGTTTATAGCAGGCCCTTCCAGATTCATATTAGGAAAAGACAGACTTCGATCATTTAAGAGAACAGACAATGAGTTTTAAGTTAGTTTTGTGCAAGAGGAAATGCTTGTTGAACAATCAGAGCTAATGTTCTGCTAGCAGGAATTTATGGATCTTTGTCAAACACTGCTGCCATCTGCTGGTATAAAAAACACTTGCAGGTTTATAGTAATTCTCAAGTATTTTGTAATTTAAATGACCCTGCTTATAATATTATGTTGTTTTGTTAATTCTTTATTGTCTATAATTACATTTTAGCAACTTATTTCAGCTTCTTATTTTTTGCCATTAATGCGCACATTAAGTTCAATTAAAAATATTTAATCAGAAGTCTTTATGATTGTTTCATTGTACTTTTTTATTTGTACACATGTACACATTGTGCTTTAGCGTCACGTTTACAGAAATGGTAATAAAAGAGTTACGAGTGACAATTCATTTAAGAGCTGTATTATTATTTAAACAATAATACAAGTGTTTAGGTAGAGAGAACAACTGCCGAACCAGAAGATGCACAAGCAACAGAAGGTAGATGTTTTTACACATGTACTTAATATTTAAATTGCATTGTATTAAACATGCTTCAAAAATAATATCACGRCATATTGAAACATCTAAGCCCAGTTTCACAAAGCTTATGTTTAGTCCCAGAATAAAAGGTATGTTTGAGCTGTTCTAACTGAAAGCAACTCACACTTGACATTTCTGAAAATACATCAGCATCATTGTTTCGTCTCAAGATGCAGATCGGTTGTGTTTTGTAAAGCACATTTGTGAAAGCTACCCAATCGTCCTAATGTAACTGAGACCTGTTCCTGGCTCAATCCAAGACCTGTCTGTGAGACCAGACCAGGAAGTTCAGAGGCAAAAATAAAGAGAAAAGCTGGATTATTCTCTGGCAGGTGGTTTCAGTCAGGTGTATTAGTCAGTATATGATGATGTGTTTGTGACAGTCAGCAGAGGGCAGCACAAGAACATTGAATACAGATCATCGGTAAACAAGCCGTGTGATCTGGGAGGTTTATGGAAGACAAACAAATGATGTAGAAGTTCCTGCTTGTATCCTGCTCCAATAATGTGCTGTGGAACTGGGCTAAATGTTATATAAATGTTTGATACTAGCCGACTGACAACACTCCTGATCCTAAAAACATGATGTCATTGTATAAAGCAAGAGACACAAAGTATTAAAATGTTGCAAACATTTTCACTTCAGAACCTGCGTTGGTTTTATTGTCTGTTACTACTAAGGGTTTAAACTGCATTGTGCATAATGATATAATCCGCATAGCCTGATTTCAAATGTTTAATAGCTCTTCATAAGAGAAGCCAGCATTGGAGGAGAGTATGGATGAGCTCTCTGTCAGTCAGAATGACACCTGCAGCCCTTCAGATATCCAGGAAGTTACCTCAGATACAGTCTCTCTTAATGCAGCGTGATGAACAAAAGAATTCGACCTGTAGGGACGGTTTTAACCCCGCCACTGTCACGAACCATCATCAGAGATCCATCCAAGCTGAAACAGAGCACGTCCATGATGTTGCCCAGAGGTTCTGAGGAGCTTCTGCATGATTCTCACACAAGATCTCCTGAAGCATAGAACATGAGACAAGCCACCAAACGATTTGGCGCAAGCACAGGAAGAACGGTCCATAAGATTTTTTTTATAGTAATTTTAAAAATATATGTATTTACATAAATGATAACTATGCTGTAAAGATGTGTATGGGTTTAGTATGTAGTCTTACAGGGGATGTGTATGTGTAAGATATTAATAAATTTTATAACATATTCNCCATAAGATTTTTTTTATAGTAATTTTAAAAATATATGTATTTACATAAATGATAATTATGCTGTAAAGATGTGTATGGGTTTAGTATGTAGTCTTACATGGGATGTGTATGTGTAAGATATTAATATATTTTATAACATATTCCTGCAGGATTTCAATGCCTTAAATATTACAGTCTGCTGTTATGGCAGAGGATATGTGAATTGGCAGTGAATTGGCAACAGACTGTGTTGGAAATCATTTCCTGTTTTAAAAAAGCTGTAGAGGGTTGTGTGTTTGCTCTTTCTCAAGTGCTCTGCCCTATCAGTCAGCAGTTACACGAGGGTGTCGCTTGTGCGAGAGAGAGAGTGATGATGAAACCGACAGCAGCGTTCTGGCAGAGTTTGACAGAACGACTGATGCTCAAGTCCTTCAGGCACACCACTTCATGATGCTCAGCTGTACGGTGGACCTTTGACCTGGTCTGACCACTGATGGAGTTTCTGTGTCATTACACAGGCAACTAAAGTAAGCAAACAAACACTGGGTTACTACATTTGCTTCAGTGTAAAGCGAAACATTGTACTTAAAATCTGCAGCACTAAATTCATGTTCTTTATGCCACGTTGACTTGCAACAATAAACCAATAAATTTGTTCCATGATTCTACAAATGTTAAAAATTTGTAGAATCCCAATCTAAACCCCAATCTTGTCCTTTAGGGGGCAGCAGACTTTTTTTAAAATATTCCATCATTGGCTAGGAAAGTTTGTGCCAAATCTTTTGCAGTATGCGTTGCTCTGATGCGTGTGCTGTCCTTTTGAATCCCTGACACGCAGATGAGTCGAGTTAAAACGAGTCAGTGGTCCACCGTGACAGCTGCGATTCATCTGTTTATGTGTCCTGCAGCTAAACATCTCAGAAGACTGTTTTATAATCCATTCATCT
Organism: Botia almorhae; assembly: GCA_036877575.1. Classification (NCBI taxonomy): domain Eukaryota; kingdom Metazoa; phylum Chordata; class Actinopteri; order Cypriniformes; family Botiidae; genus Botia; species Botia almorhae. Next base: position 8,595 of record JAZGTJ010020321.1, read on the forward strand.
ATCAATTATCCATCCGTCCATCAAATCTTTCCCACGATTAATCGATTATTTACACTAGTTTGCAAATAAATTGATCTAATACGTTTGGCAGACACCTTAAGCCTTTGGTTAAACCGAATCTTTACAAAACGCAAACGTTTAATATTCGTATTAAGTAATGTTTAAAAACAATCTTGTAAGTATTATTAGGTTTGTTTATATAAGCCGAGTGTTCGACAGGAGAAATATCAAATATAAGTGAATTAGGGGCTCTCGGGGGTGGGGGGTCCGACAAGTCATTCATTTCACTCCAGATGTTGGACCACAGGGGTTCGGTTTAGGGAGAAACTGGGCTTGTTTAAAAACTCTCCTCACCTGAGTGTTTGCCAGAGCTGGAGGCGGGAACATACACTATATATAACCCAAGACGTGATGGTTCATACCGACACAGGGCGCATCTCTTTACCCGCTGCGCTTGAACCAGGTTGGGGGCTGTTTTGGCATCGCCATGTATATTTACGCACCCGAATCGTGCAATGTCATGTTTTTGTTTTGTTTTTTAATACGGAGCGGTCTGACTCTGAAGAACGACGCTACGGAGGTTTTCTACTCTCATGTGACCGGTCCCGTTCACGACGCTCAGAGTAACGCGTCTCTGAACCGCGCGCGCACCGGCGGCAGAGGGCTCGCGACGCAGGAGAGAGGCGGTGAGTTCACGCGCGTCATTATAAGAAACATGAAGACGATCTTTGTTTTAAGTAATATTGCATCCAGGGTTGCGTTTACCCCCAATTTATTTATCCCTTAAATTGCTTAAAAACATTTTTTAAGTATTTGCTTTAGTCCAATAAACTGTTATAGTGTTTCGTTCTTATTAAAAATATCACAATTTTGATTTATTTAGAGCTACAACGTAAACATTTTGCTTTTGCGTTCAGTCATGCAGAATTTAGATAACGTGTTTAAACCCTTATTTACATACTGTATGTGGATCAGAATCGATTGTTTTGTTTATCGGTTATCTATGTATGTAATATTATATATCTGTAATATTCAGTCTTGCACAAAGTAAATTAGATATCATGTAGCAGATCCTTTAATCTATGCAGAGGGTTTAAAAAGGAAATGATGTGGATTACATACATTGTTGGCTCACACGCACACCGGGCATCAGAGATGAAAGAGCGCAGAGCACAGCGCTCGCTGAGCGGATCCTGTCAGGGTGAGAGAGCGGAGGTGCGGTTAAGTAATTCCGGAAGCCTCCAGCAGGAGCCGTGTTTGTTTAGAGCCGCTGTAACATGATGTGGGGAGGAAGAAAATGGCCCTCCACTCATCATTCATCATGCCCTGTCACGGGGAGGGGGCAGATTGCGACTAGGGTGTGTTTCTTTTGCGTTACACTGACAAGAGACAGTATATCCAGCAGCAGCTTAACCCAACAATAGAGTCTCGCTGAGTCGTCACTCATCTGTACACTAAACCATTTCCTCCCATTTCAGAGAGGGGCCAAATAAACCAGTGTTTACCAACCCTCCCAACCAAGCTTTACTAGTACCCAGCCCCACCAGTACGGCCCATTCATTGGCATTCAAACTGAAATGTGTTTTTTACATGTATAATGTACAATAAAGTCATGAGATTAATAGAAATAGAAACTTTTGCACAGCCCTTATTTTATTATTGAAATTGTTATTCAGTGTTTTTTTTTTACTGATGACAAATGTCAAATGTCAAATACGTATCAGATAATAAAGTACAATAATAAACATAAAAATAAAGTTGAAACCTGTTTAATTACCCCCTGGGCTAAGTGTACCCTTGATTGGAATGAACTGTGCTATACATCTGCTCTTTATATCTGCTTGAAATATTGATTTG
>JAZGTJ010020323.1:0-10450 GCA_036877575.1 Botia almorhae
TTCTTCCGCGACTAATTTACTAACTCACCCCCACTTCTACGTGAAAAAAAAAAACTTTCTTATACTGTGTTGAAAAACCTGAGCCATGTGTATAGCACTTATTCAATGTTGTCTCTTATTGTAATCGAAGTTGCTTCCTTTCCTCATTTGTAAGTCGCTTTGGATAAAAGCGTCAGCTAAATGACTAAATGTAAATGTAAATGTAAATTGTTATTTTAAGAACCTTTGACTGAATGGTTCTTTGGGGAACCAAAAATGGTTCTTCTTTGGCATCGCTGTGAAGAACCATTTAATAATCTTTATTTTTTAGGAGTGCACCAACTCATTGTTTATTATAATTACAGTTTAGAAGAACAAAGAATTACATAGGTATGGGAATAGTGAACAAAAACAAATCTAAACAGTGTTATATTTGATTCCTCACAGTCACCAGTGTTTGTTTAGACCATAGATTTCCAATCCATGTTCCATGAGTTTACCTCCAGACTACTCCAACACACTTGCCTGGATGTGTCTCATTAGCTGCTTTAAATGTGTTTCATTAGGGGTGGAGCTCAACTCTGCAGGTCTGTGCACCTCATTGCAGACCTCTAGTGTAGACTACCTCTCAGGTCAATTTCTCAAACATCTTTACGAGGGGCATCCTTGGATACTTCCAAACATGCTGGACACTTTTTCTTCACTTTTCCAAGTGTGTCCAAACTTTTAACTGGCCATCTATATTATACAGGCATCATTGTAATATAATCATTCTATAGGTTAAATAATAATAACCACAATAATCCAAATCTTCAGCTTAAGCTCTTGATCTCAATACTACACAAGTTTTTCAGTGTTAAATTAAAATGACACTAACCATGCAGGTGACCTTTGCCCCATCAGATGCATTTAAAACAAGATTACAAATTTCTTTGCAATATGCAATCAACAGGCCAACATTCCAGAAGATCTTCTGATGGAGAAGAAATCAAAAGCTACATGAGAAACAGCTCAGACAAAACAATCGCTCACTGCTGCAGCCATGACATAATTTCCAGTCCAATCTGTGTGACTCAGAGCCATTAGAAGCTGAAGAATGATACAGAGCAGCTTGTGCAGCGTCGTGAGGGAGAGATCTTCAACCATCATTCATACAGAACTTCATCTGACAGATCTGAGCACAGATGCAAGACTGAGAGAATATGAGGAGGTTTATTAAAGGAGCAGACCAACAAATGCTGTCTTCATGTGTTACAGCAATTCATTTCTGTGGATACAAGATATTAACATTAATAATTAAACATTAACACTAATTGAAAGTGTTTAACAGGTTATATTTACTGTATCATTTTGCCAGATTTTCTGTTTTTTCTGTTTGACGCAGTCAGTCCAGATAAAACAACTGTGCCATCTGCTGGGCGGCTAAGCAAATAAAACAAAATCAGTTAATTCTATATTTTCCATAAATCATTAAAAATAAATACTATTGAAGTCAGTAATAGCACACACTGTAATCTTACTCACTCTCAAATAAAGGATGAAAAGATTCCAGTCATATCAGCAGGCGAGTTGCATCATGGGACTGACATTTCACAGTCATGTGACCAGACAAACACAATAATTTCAACCTGATACTGAACACTTCACCTGACGGCTAACTGCACACTTCCACAATGACAACCTGGAAACTTATGCTTTTGTCTGATGCTATAGAAACATGCTCATATAAAAGCAGGATGACCGTCACACTAGACAATAGTGTTGTCACAATACTGGAATTTCTAACTTCGATACAATACCTTGAAAAATATCGATATTCGATAACACGGGGAAAAAAACTGCCACAAGAGCTAACATGTATCATTGTATTTTTATTAACTTATGTTATAATAAATACTGTAACAAATGTATTGCTCATTGTTTATTATTGTTGGTTAATACATTAACATGTATATGATGAACAGATTTTAATTTTGCATTCACATATATTCATTGATCAACACACATAAATAGAGCGCTATAGTAAACACAGATGAGCAAAGATGCATCACATGTGAAAACAAACCTCACTGGAACGACATGAGGACACTCATATCAGCAACAATACTGGTCATCTTGATTAATATTTCAGTAATGTTAAAATGAGAGCAGTTACTCTCATCAATCAGGATTCAACAATCCGATTGAAACAAAAATGTCCATGTAAATGCAGCTGTATCAATAATTCGAAATACTGTATCGATCTAGTAGTGTTGTCAAAAATATTGATATTTCAATAAATATCGATACTGAAATATATGAAACGGTACCAATACTCATTTCCAGAAGTATCGATACAGTACTTCAGGAAATTAGTATTGGTACCATTTCATATATTTCAGTATCGATATTTATTGAAATATCAATATTTTTGACAACACTACTTGACAATAAAACATAATAATACATACATAAACATAATAATGAAATCAGCAACAGTTTCTTAAAGACATCACATCAAAATTTGAAACATCTTTATTCACATACTTGTGTAAAGTATGTTTTTAGACGCAAGTGCTCAAATGTCTGATGTGTTGATATGTGTCACAGCGACAGCAGTGAGTAGACTGGATGAAATGACCCTGAGACAGATCATCAGGATTTGACAGACTTCTTTAGTAAACCTACTGTTATTTACTTTTAGCTTTATTTTGTTTCCTGCTTAGTCACAGCAGTGGTGATGTTACGGCTGCAATTAGTAGGACTCACACAGGACTCTTTACATCTATGCCTGCACCCCAACACATTCTACCAACACAGTCATCAAATGTGCAGATGACACAAGTATTGTTGGACTCATCTCAGGAGGAAACAAAATAGCTTACAGAGATAAAACCTTAGAGATGAGACTGACAAAATGGTGTGGGGAAAACAACCTGGCCCTGAACGCTTCTAAAATCAAAGAGCTTATCATAGAAACACAACACAGATCACACACCACTGCACATATAGATTCCTGTGCACAAACATCGCTGTGGATCTCTTCTGGAGCACAACCACCTCAGCTGCAGTCAAAAAGGCACAGCAGCGACTCCTTAATAAGAACCACCTGCAAGAGCAGCTGCTAATGTCCTTCTAGCGCTGTTCCACTGAGCGTGTGATAACCTACTGCACCTCTACGTGTTACACCAGCAGCTCAGTGGCAGACAAGAAAGCCCTGCAGGGGTGATCAACTCAAAGATAATGATCAGATGCCTCTGCTTTCCCTAAAATAACTTTACACTAACTTAGAAACATTCTTAAAGATCCTTCCCATCCTGGTGGACATCACTTGTTTGAATTTCTTTCCTCCACCAAACATTTTAGGTCCATCACATCACTCAAGAATAGCTTCTACCCCAGCGCCACACAAGGAATGAACACTGCCAGGCACACACACACACACACACACACACACAAACTGATTTAAACAACCAATTTGAACTGACATTTCACATCTCACCCTACACAGGTTTACATCCTCTGTATACCTCAGTGTATGTCCACTTAGTATATGTTTTCTATCTATACCTCAATGTATGTCCACTCAGTATATGTTTACAATCTATACCTCAGTGTATGTCCACTTAGTGTATGTTTTCTTTCTATACCTCAATGTACATCCACTCAATATATGTTTACAATCTATACCTCAGTGTATGTCCCCTCAGCATGTTTTCTGTTTATACCTCAATGTATGTCCACTCAGTATATGTTTTCTATCTATACCTCAATGTATGTCCACTCAGTATATGTTTACAATCTATACCTCAGTGTATGTCCACTTGGTATATGTTTTCTATCTATACCTCAATGTATGTCCACTCAGTATATGTTTTCTATCTATACCTCAATGTATGTCCACTCAGTATATGTTTACAATCTATACCTCAGTGTATGTCCCCTCAGTATTTTTTATGTCTATACCTCAATGTATGTCCACTCAGTATATGTTTAAAATCTATACCTCAATGTATGTCCACTCAGTATATGTTTAAAATCTATTCCTCAATGTATGTCCACTCAGTATATGTTTACAATCTATACCTCAGTGTATGTCCCCTCAGTATGTTTACAATCTATACCTCAGTTTATGTCCCCTCAGTATGTTTTCTATCTATACCTCAATGTATGTCTACTTAGTATATGTTTACAATCTATACCTCAATGTATGTCCACTCAGTATATGTTTACAATCTATACCTCAATGTATGTCCACTCAGTATATGTTTACAATCTATACCTCAGTGCATGTCCCCTCAGTATGTTTTCTATCTATTCTATCTTTTCCAGTACATCCAGTAATTTCTTATACAGATGAAGAAACTCTACTGAAACTTCAATAATAATAGACCTACAAATATTGGGAGCTCTATCACAGACAGAAACTCTGGGCTTCACACAAATGATCTCATTCACAACTCACTTTAGCACACGATAGAACCTACAGAAAAACACATGAAAGTATATTCAAAGCAATTCACACACCAGACTTCATTTCATGTCTTCTGAGGCCATACGATTGCTTGGTGTGAGAAAATTAGATATTTAATGCAGGTAGGGGTGTCACAATATACCTGTATTGACAATAACTGTGATATTAATAATCATAATTATTGATACAGTGTTAATACTACACATAGGATCATACCGTAAGTAATTTTGTGCCTGTATCTGGTTGACACACAGCAGGTGGTGCTATTGCACCCGTTTAATATTTTGCCATTTAAAGCCACAATGGTTACGAGCTCTCTCTGCCTCAATACACTCATATTCTGATAATACTGCGTGATGATACTTTTGGCTGTGAAAATCGTGTAGTGATCATCTGATATGGTGACAGCACTGATAACAACATTATATAAAGAAATGTTCCTCCTCACACGTCTCTGGTACGGTATAAATATTTATCAGATGAATAATAACAGTGAATAATAACATGCCTTTCCTCACACAAAAATATTGTGTCTTCAGACCTGGAATATATTGTATTGTATTGTACTGACCACTTTAATTATACTTCTGTGGTGCTGTTTTGTCATTTTTGGAACTTAAAATACACCAGCAAAACTAAAGCAGCATGAACATTCAGAAGAACATTTGCTTTTGTGTTCCACATAAACAGAAGGTTGTTAACATAAGGGTGAGTGAATGATGTGAGCGTAAAGTACGTTTTTTAGATGTTTTATATACATTATATGTATATATCAAGTTCTTGAATTAATTTCCAACTTTTGTGAATGTTTTTACAAGCATTTATGGGTTGTTAAATCTGCATTTGCAAAATGTCATGTGTGCTTGGATGGCTTTGAATGTATTCAAATGTGGTATTCTTGAGATGTATATTCATTATATAAATGAAGACGTATAATCATTATATAAATGAAGATGTATATTCATTATACAAATGAAGATGTATATTCATTATACAAATGAAGATGTATATTCATTATATAAATAAAGATGTATATTCATTATACAAATGACCAAACAGAAACATCTTGATTTTAAGTGATGTTTTGTTTTAACTGATTTTAATGCTTGTATGGTCTTATTTTAAATAGTTTTTGAAAAACGCTGGTCTAAAACATCTTTAACATGTGGTATCTGGACATACCACTGCATAAAGTGCAGTGGATCCAATTATTCAACAGGGAGAGCTGTTACTGTATTATCAAACACAGCTAAAGTTTTAGTGCTAACAACTGACCTTCAGCAAACTTTTCTATTCACTCTACATCTTTTACTGAACTCTGACCTCACCTCAGACAGCCCTGCAGCCTATCACTGGTGTCCTTCTCGCTCTTCAGCCCGTTTGCCCGTGGTGACCCGTCACAACCCACCGCGCTGGCATCCTCGCATCCTACTTCCAGAGCCACCCTTCCACCTCTCTGGGTGGTTGTGATGCTCAAAATCTCCACGTCTGAGCCAGGGTCCAGGAACAGACTCCGGTCCCTAAGTCTCTGCTGGATCATGGGTGTCAGGGCAATATCTAATGCAAACAAGGGTTTTGGAGTGATCTGAGTGCTGGATTCAGGCTCCAGGTTCAACAGGGTGTCCAGCGAGTCCATACTGCTGCAGAGAGTCCCACGCAGACGCTCACACTCCAGGATGTTCTCAAACTGACAGCTAAAGACATCTGTGGTGTCGCTTTTGCTGGATGGACCTTCTGAACACCTAAAACACACACACACAAACAAAGTCACAAACAGAGCAGGACAATAAACAATATCACTGATTTTTTTTTCCTATTTATGAAGCGAGTATTAGATAACTCACATAAGTTTATGACCCTGAATCTCACAAAACACGTCCAGGCCAAACTTTCAACCCAAAAAGAATTATAATTTGCATTAAGAGAGACAAACCTGCATTCTGCATTATAAACATTCTTGTTATGCTAATTACTACATAATTCTGTTAATGATTCTTATTACTGTAATACAGAATTTGAAATATAACAATTAAAACAGCACTACAATGATCAGTGTAAATTAAAATGCAGTAAAATAACTAAAACTAATGTGTAAGTAATATATACATATTTGTACATTATATTAATGGGAACTTGTGCATAACCATAACTGCCTGCATGTATAACTTAAATATAAATCAAAGTAATTGTTTTATTCTGTTTTGGGGTCAGATACGATCTTGATGTTCTTAACAGGTTTCGTCAGACTCTGTTTCCAGAGAAATATCTCCAGCGTGTTTAGATCACAAAGGAAAGTTAATGTAAAATTATAAACTTCCACCTCTGAGTAACTTCCTCTCTGAAGTCTGATCATTTCTGACTGAGACAAACAGAGCGAGAGTTCAGAGAGGAAGTGAAACAAACCACCACACAGACCAGAGAACTGTCCAGTCAGTACAATAACTGACCACCTGCAGAGATATCTCTTGTACATCTATTGTACAAGCATAACTATAACCTACCCTCTGGACCTGCAGCACAACATCAGATTGCTGTCATAGATTCATCTGGATAAATTCTACCGCAGTATGGCATGTTATCTTCATAGAATAAACCCAACAAACTGTGATAAAGGGCAATAAAAACAACAGGTCAAGAAAAATCCTGATGATAATTATTCTGCAATTACATTAGTCACCATGAACTGGCTGTGTTGACACATCTTCAGTAATTTAAATGGCCAGTATCTTTCAGTTTATACATGTCATACACAAGATTTAAACTCTGTATTAATAGTCAGAAGTTATAGAGGGATATTCTCATATCAGAACTGACTTAATGCAGTCAATGATTCAGTGCATTAGTAAGTCATTGACTGTATTCTCTATGTATTCTCAGAGAGGAGAAGTCTGAAATGTTTGTGTCTGGTGAATTTCACCAACATTTAGAAGGACAATTTTAGATCCTTTAAAGCTAACAGACATGAACTGTGAAAAATGGAAAGGTACAAAACTCCCCCCCAAAAAAAAGAAATTGATTTCATGGAATCTTCACATTTTGTAAAAATATATTTCGTTTTGAAAAAATATGTGTAGATGGTTTAGCTTTTTCTTTATTTGAATAAATACATGTATTTTTTTTAACAGACTAAAGTGTTAGTTTCACTAACATGTCATGTAAACGCTTATGTCTGACTGAAATCCGGTTTTAGAGAAACAAAAGGCTAACATCGGGATAATGTAATTATAAGTTCATTACCTTTGTGTCATGTATACCTATACACAGAAAAATTTAGTAATCTGAGAAAAGTGAGTTATAACCGTTTATGTAAAAGAACCTAATGAGTCTGTGTGTGATGGTCAGGGCTAACAGAAAATATCATTTACATCGACTGCGTTTATCATGTAGACCAAGTTACACATGTCCATGAAGGATGTTATCACAACTCTATATTCATAAACCAATTACAATCTTAGTATCCCTAATTAGTTAAATCAATATTCATCTTATACTGAACAATACAAATTTGCAATAATACCATGTATTCAGTATTCTGTGCTGTACATGATTGATATTTTTTCTTTTTTCTGTGTTTTTATTTGTATTATATGTAAAGCTGCTTTGAAACAACGCAACATTGTGAAAAGGGCTATGTAAATAAAACTGAATTGAAAATTGAATCACTGTTTGCTGCCAACTTCACACCAGCAGTGGAGTTCGTTTTCTTCTGCAGTGTTAGAAGAACAGTCAAAAAGACACAAAGCCAACAAACAGAACAACATTTCAGCGGAAACATTCTGATTTAGCATTTCATCAAATGTATAATACATAATAATCATTTGTTCATATTGACCAGCACTGTTTTATTGATATTATAAAATACAGACTATTTTAAAGTGTTTATAATTGATATTCGCAACACAATTCGGATTAATTACAAAATATTTAAAACATTATAAACTTCATAAAACTTTTAAGTTTAAAATGGTAAATAAACTTCAAAGATGTGAACAGTGTTTCTTTTTGAAGCACTGGTGTTGTCATTGTTGGGTGTTACTCTTTATATACCCACCAGATTACTGCTAGATCCAATAAAAAAACACACTGAACAAATATGTAGAAGAGTATTTTTGTAGAAATATTGGTAAAACGCACGATTAGTCAATCAGTCTGCAGATGAAGGAGTGAAGTGAGGAGTCACGGTACCTGTCTGAGCTGTGTTCAGCTGCTCTGTGACTAAGCACAAGCACTTGCTCCTGTGCAGATCCTGTGGCATCTGTATGCTGAATTTCCTGAGTCACTTCCTCTTTCAGACCACAGCTCTGTTCCTCTCCATTCATGAGACCTTCCCCCCTGCCCTCCACAAACCGCAGATTCCTGACCTGTTTCTCCCTCAGTTTGCCGCCATCCAAAAAACAGCTGAAAATACCCGGGACCTTAGTCAGGATTTTACTGGACTCTTCCAAAGACTCCTCCAATAGTCCCGGCAAGGGTTCATTGGGGAGGCCAGGCGACCCAGCTGTCCCTATTGCATTGCCAGTGTGCTCTCCGCATGCTGCGACTGGATTTGGGCCGGCGTCGTGTTTATTTTGGCTGGCCAATGCATTCCTGGCATCTATGGCAGTGAAGCAGCTCAGATCATCCGGCGCAGCCACCACAGAGTTTGGGTCCTTTATGAGGGCCTCACACCAGGAGTCAAACATCAGCTGGGACGTCAGTACAGAGTCCCCCACTAACTCCGACTGGCTGTTCTGAGGGTCTAAGCCCTGATTGGCCATATTCAGCGTTCCGTTCTCTTGGCTGCAGGGGATCATGGGTAAGGAGATGACCTCGGTCACAGCATGTTTATGTTGAGCAGTAAAACCCGTCAGCAGGTTGGACAGCTCCCTGTCGATCTCCTGAAAGAGTGAGGTCTCGTCAACATCATCCTCATCTTCATCAGGAGCAGCATTAGGACTGGTGCAGCTTTCCTTTTCTGCTCGGGGAGGAGAGGGGACTGCTGGGAAAACACAAGAGAGACCATCAGGTACTGCTTACAGGTCATGTGATGACCACCAAAGATCAGGATCCTACTCCTGTCTGTATCTGTTTAAGGCACTATGGAGAATGAAACTACTCTTCTGTGTTCACAGAGGATCTGTGTGTGTGTGTTAAAGTCTGATAATGAAGAGCTGTAGTGTTTGTGAACAGAGCAATAGTGTGGAAAACCAGAGCTGAGAGACACAGCAGGACAAACGCTGGCCAAAAAACTTAAAAAAAAAAACAACTAATACCATTAACATGTCTGACATTTGTTCTGTGTTTTATTATTATTATTCTTTTTATTATATGTAAAGCTATATATTACATGTAAACATATATGTATTTATTGTATGTATATTTATATCTGTATATCAGAGAATCATCACTAGAGTGTTAGTACACTATCACTTAAGCACATGGGTATACAAGTATACTAGCACGCAAGTACTGTACACTACCATACAGTTGGTCTCAAAGCTAACCGACATAGAGGAAAAGTTACAAAACTGTAATTTCAATACATGTGAGTTCAACTACAGAAGATCAATGAAGTGTGGTACCTCTGTCTAAAGTGCTTGTGTCCTCTGTCTTCTCGAAGAGAAACTGGTACTTGGCTTTGGCGACACTCTGAGCGTGTGCAGACGAGCTGCTGACCCAGCCAAACACTTCACCCTGCAAAACAAACCACCCGTACACTTACATTCATATTAACATCATAAACCCCACAGAGAGCTGCATCAGGTACACATACACTGACCAGAACTATTCACTGTTCACTATTTTGAGACCTGCATCAGGTACCCATACACTGACCAGAACTATTCACTGTTCACTATTTTGAGACCTGCATCAGGTACCCATACACTGACCAGAACTATTCACTGTTCACTATTTTGAGACCTGCATCAGGTACACATACACTGACCAGAACTATTCACTGTTCACTATTTTGAGACCTGCATCAGGTACACACACACTGACCAGAACTATTCACTGTTCACTATTTTGAGACCTGCA
>JAZGTJ010020324.1:0-10449 GCA_036877575.1 Botia almorhae
CCCCGTCTGCCCGTCGCCAAGGGCGTCCGCCTGCGGCCGCTGCACCTGCTCCGGTGAGGACCAGGATGTCAGGCCTCTGACAAGCCCTCCAAGTAGACGGCTAAGCGGCCCTGAGTTAAGTCGGCTGGAGGTAAGAGGGACTGCTATTTCTCAGGAGGTGGTGACTGCACTGCTCCTTCCCCCGGTGGAGGGCCGGGTGGAGAATCCCTGGCGGTACCCACTTTGTTAAGAGCAGTCTCCTCGCCCTCTGGGCCATACTGGATGTTGCCCGACAGTGAGAGACGCGTTGCTTCCTCACTCCTGGGCTCGTCCTTCGCCATGGCGGGTGCGGGTGCGGGTGCGTTTGCAGGGCGTGGCCCTTCCTCATGCACCCCCTGCCCCCCTGGGGCTGGTGGCTCGGCCTCCTTTTCGGCCCGGCACTTCTTTGGGCATGTCTCTCGTTCCTCTGGTACCACTTGCACGGAGTCTGGGGGCCTGGTTAACGCTCCCCAGCCCGTCTCACTGGCTCCTGAGGACGATCTGACTCAGCTACACAATTCAGTTCGCCAGGCACCCCCCCAGGTTCCGTGGCATCCAGTCCACCTTTGTCGCTGCCTTAGATGCTGCGGTCCTGCGAGCAGGGTTTGTGATCCTCCTGGCAAAGGATGCAATAGCGCCTGTCCCTCCAGCCAAGATGAAGTCTGGGTTTTACAGCCCGTACTTCATCATGCCGAAGAAGAGAGGTGGGCTGCAGCCAATCTTGGCCCTGCGTGTCTCGAATCGGTCCCCGCATAGGCTACCGTTCGAGATGCTCACACGGACACGCATCTCTCATGCCTTCGTGCCACTGATTGGTTGCACGTCTCAATTCTGCCCCGATACAGGCCGTTCCTACGGTTCGCGGTCGGGGGTCAGGCGTACCAGTACAAGGTCCTCCCCTTTGGGCTGTCCCTGTCGCCCCGCGTCTTTACCAAAGTCGTGGAGGGCGCCCTTGCCCCATTGCGGGAAGTGGGCGTTCGCATCCTCAACTATCTCGACGATTGGCTCATTATGGCCCACTCTTGAGAGCAGTTGTGCGAACACAGGGACCAGGTGTCAGTCAGTTGACGTAACGTCGAACGTGACTGACTGAAAGGGAACGTCTTGGTTACATATGTAACCCCGGAACGGAGACGTTACGTCCCCCTGCCGCAAGCCTGACTCACCACTGATTGGCCAGGACACATCTCGGCTCCTCAGCAAGAACCTGAATAAAAACGAGCGCTGACCGGCTTTTTACGCCCGCTTCTGGGTGGGCGTGAGCCGCCGTGCAGCGCTTTGCCCAAATGCTCATTGGCTCTTCCCTCTCAGGCCGATGCTCATTGGCGCGTTTTTTCTTTACGCGAAGGTGATAGGGCTCTCAAGCAAGACTCCATACGTCAGTCAGTTGACGTTATGTCTCCGTTCCCTCCTTCAGGGAACGGGGGTTACATATGTAACCAAGACGTTCTAGCATCATGCTAAGTCATGGTAGCATAGCATGAAGTTATGTTATCATACAAAATACTTTTAGAATGGTGTTTTAGATGAATCCCCAAATGAATTATTGGTTGGCTGTCCTTATTTTTTGCTTTTGTTCTTGAATAAACTAATAAAGTTATTGAAATCATGTTCTAAAAATGAAATGCCTTTTGTCTATTTTTGTGTGCAGGTGTAGACCTGCATAGAGTTCTCTTTGTTATAGAGTCTATGTTATCAATTTTATTGGTTTAGAACAGAACACTTTAAATTTTGTATTAATAAATTAAATTTAGTTTAGCTTGTAAAGAGTTTTATGATTACTAAAACCATTAAGAATATTGACCAGCATTTTGATCAGCATATTGACTAGAATATTCTCTTATGTGTAGGAACAGTTAAAGAGTTTCAAAATTCATTTGTCACATATTTACAAAGATCCACATGGAACTTTCAAAAGTAAAGAAGTGCAAGCAAGAGGTGCAGTTTTTATTAGTCCAATGTGTGACTTCAGACAGCCCTTCTCAGAATCAACAATGTTTACTCATTTAAGGAGACATTTTAAAAAACATGATATAATATAACATGCCGATTTAAGAACTGCAGCTAACACACAAATGCGTGTTCCTCAAAAATGCTCAAAAAAGTATGATGCATGCAGGAAGTTCAGACTTTTCTGATGAGATTGTGTCAATAGAATATATAAGTTCTCCAGTCACAAGCATGGATAACCTTAATGATGAGGATCATTTTCATTGTCTGAATACAGACACATTTGCAGTTCTGGAGTCTGACATTTATGACACCAGACAGTTAAGAACCCAGTTACACCATAACTCGTCCTCCTTGTTTCTGGAGATGTAAACTATTCTTCCTCTTTTTGACATCTCAGGATGCCATGTCAGGTGGGGACCTGTCTTCAGGAACACAAAATTTATACAATTGATACTGCTACACTGACAGTAAATTTACATCAGAAACTGTTGATTTTAAACCTGATTTTAACATGATCGTAAAGAATAAAGCAGGTGTAATTTCTTATTGTCAGCAAAGCCTACAAAAATATAAATATATAGTGCCAAAGGGTGATGATTAGCTGTTAATTGTCATATTTCACTTCATTTTTTGCTTTGGCTTTCCATGGCCACACCCCAGAAATCCATGCTGTGTGTTAACATTGCCATAGATATTGCAGTAAAAGTAAATCTAACAGAGCAACAAAAATCAGTGGAGGAGCTAATAGGCATATTGCAACAGAAAGTGAGGCCTACACTGGAGTTTACCCTGTAGTATGAGGATCCATTTTGATGGACATCTGAAAGGAATCTTGGAAGATGTCAGCTCCCTTGGAAGTTTTTATACAGAAATCCTCCCTCATGTGCCTGTAAGCCAGTGTCAGAAGACCTAGTCTGACATTTTGCCTGTACCTACATTTTCCCATGAAGTGAAGCATGTGCTTGAAGTGGGAAGCATTGCTTTTGACAGATCTGGAAAAACACTGAAATTAATTTTTGCAGAAAAGCACAAAAACATCTCAGGAAAAGGAGCAAAAACAACCCTGAAGTGAACCCCCTTCCAAATTTATGTTCAAACGTTGCTCTTGTCTATATCTGTCTGTCTATATACAGTGCTGCTTAAAAGCTTGTGAACCCCTTGCTTGTTTTCCTATGTTAATTTTTGCTTGTCCTTCAAGGATGTACATGATGTCAACATGAAAACGCACTTTAGCCCTTCATGCCCTTCCAGTATACCTGCGTGAGGGAGGCCCACAGTTCTTAAAGACTTGGAATGGAAGTATTCTAAGCATAAACAGAACTGTTAGTATCAATTGTGTGCAAGTTTTTTTACCCCAATAGATTTTCACAATACAAATTTGTATATACATATTCCAATTACCTGTAGAATACTCATCTGTCAAATACCTACCTGTGTATACTTATCTATCGAACAGTTATGTGTATAATATTGATCTATAAAATACTAACGGATACACTTATTTGTTGGGTGTTAACCAGTTAAATACTAAGCTGCATTAGTGTTAAATGCATTAGTCTTGAAAGTTCATCTTACAGTTGGACCCATTATGCATTTTCCAGGAGGAGATGGGTGAATCAGGCATCACTGACACCCCTGTTTGTCTTGTCATGGTGGTCACTGAGAACACTACAAGTCCAATCTGTTTTAGTTCTACAAGCACTGATATTGTGGTGGAAGATGAATTTGTAAAAAATTATATCCCCAAGTTTTTTAAAGCATTTGTATTGTTGTTTGGTTAAATATGTGCACTACATTTAGATTACCCCAGGAAACGTCTCAGTTTACGTATGTAACCCGGTTCTCTGAGATATGGAACCAGATGCTGTGTCAGTTTGAAGTCTAAAGAAAGGTCGTGCAGGCGAGACCGAAAAGTGGTGATGTGACACAGTGTCTCGTTCCCTATCTCAGAGAACCGGGATCCTGGCAAAATGACATGTGATCCTCAGAGCTCTAACTGGACACAATAAATGTAAAGTCTTTCCTGCTCTGAAATCAAATGTCAGAGGACAGAAGGCTTAAAGTGCCACTGGATGACCAGACAGGCACCTTGGGGATATGATCTGGTCAAGGGTGCAAAATCCAAGCAGGCAGGGTCTACAGATAAAGCCTGTAGATCTCCTACTCTTTTGAGCGATGTAAGAGCTAAAATAGAGCTATCTTAAGAGTCAGAAACTTATCCAAGGCTGACTCTAGGGGCCCAAATGGAGCCAAAGATAAACTTAAAACCCTTAGAACAACAGTAAGGTCCCAAGAAGGGACCTGCATGTGACAGAAAGGCCTCAGTCGCCTGACACCATGTAGAAAATGAGACACCACGGAGGGAGGCCCAAAAGAGGCTCCATCGTCAGGTTCGTGGCTAGCAGACATGGTGGCCAGGTAAACCTTTAGGGTGGTGGAAGCCAACCCTGCAGAAAGGTGCTGTTGAAGGAACTCCAATGGACTTCACCACATGTGGATGGAGCCTCCATTCCCCAGACCTCAGCCCCATGCCTCGACAGGATATCTGCACCCAGATTGCATGCCCTGGGATATACCTAGCTCTGATGGACAGCAGCCTGGTCTCTGCCCAAAGAAGGATCTGCTGTGCCAGCCTGAACAGGTGGCGCAAACGCAGTCTTGGTGATAAAAGTAAGAGACCACTGTGGTGTTGTCCAACGGACTAGGACGTGTTGGCCCTTGAGGTGTGGGAGGAAGTGCTTCAGTGGCAGAAACACCACCCTCATTTCCAGACAGTTTTTGTAACAGGAGAGATTAGGGTCCTCCCACTGACCACTGGCCTCAGAATCTGGAGGACTGTCAAATGTGAGCCTACTCGAACACTGCCCATAGCAGCAAGGATGGACTCCACACATGCCGGAGACAATTGTGCCCGCATTGTAGTGGAGTCCCAAATTACTTATAGAAAAGTAGTTCTCTGATCAGGAGAAAGTGTACTCTTCTTGGGGGTGAGTCTCAGCCCTAGCATCTTGATGCCGTATAGCTAACTCTTGAGAGCTGGCCATGACCCGCCAGTCGTCTATGTAGTTCAGTATGTGGATGCCCTGGAGTCTCAGGGGAGCCAGGTCTGCATCCACGCACTTTGTGAAGGTGCAGGGAGATAGAGCTAGGCCAAAATGAAGCACTCGATACTGGTAGGCTTCACCCCTACTGTTGGGTGCTTCTATCCCTGAAACACCTGAGGTGGTGAGGAAATTAGAAGCTCCCACTGGGGGCTCTAAGATGGGTTTGGCAGGTGTTCTTTTTCTTCTTGGCCTTTAAGGAGATAACGTTCCTCAGATCTAATCTCCTCTTCGACTGTGAGGCCTGTGTTGGCTGCCCAGTCCCTTTAGGTCTCTGAGGAGGATCTCGAGCAGCCATGCTGGCTTTTTGCTGCTGCAGAAAGTATAAGCAGAAGTATCTGGCTGCTAGCAGTCAGATCGTCATATGATACTGCCAGCATGAGCTCATCTTCCAGCTCAGAAGAAACCACTGACTGGGCTTCTGAAGCTGGCGTGTGCTCATTCAATTTGGCAGAGAGTGTGAGAGAAAAGTCGGGGCCTGACACTTGCTGCTCTTCAAAAGGAAACTCATTCACACTTTTACCTTCATCCAGAAAATGCTGATGGGTCTGAATAAAGGTAATGCAATATGAATGCAATATGAACACAACTTGTTTTCTCCCCATGTCAGGATCCTGGCTTCCTGTTTAGTCTTAGAGATCATGTTTTGCCAGGATCCTGACACAGTCTGTGATATATATTAGAGCACAGAGTTTAGACTAGACTCGTGCTCTTGGTGTGCGTTTTGTGTGAAAGCACATGACTCCGCTGTGTTTACGTCTGCCATCTATCTTGCGTCATCACCCCGCCTCCTTGTTTCCTCGTTTCCTTGTTAAAGTTAATGTTACGCACCTGTTTGTCATTGTTTCCCTTTTGTATTTATTGCCCTTGTGTCTGCTGTCCTGTGCTGGTTCGTTTGTCTTCCTTGTCTTCCTTGTTTGTCTTCTTTGCCCATGCCGCTTGCTAGTCATCTCGCTCGTCTTTCTCGCTAATGCTCCATAAGCAAGTCTAGTCCTGTCTGAGTTTGTGTTTTCGCTCGTGTCACGTGTTCAGAGTTTTCCAGTCCCAGTTGTTCCCCAGTCTTGTCCGGCGTCCTGAGTTCTGTGGTTGTCCGTGTATAGTCCTGTGTCAGGTATTGTCTGTCATTGTGTCCCGGGTCTTCCCATTTATTTATTGTTTATTTATTTAAATTAGTCATTCGTCCTAGAGTTTAGTGGACCTTGTTTTCTAAGTTTAAGTTATATCATCCGGTTTGTTTAATCTTCGTTTATATCTATTCGCACATTTGGTTATTCATCCTATTGTTCCTGTCTATGTTCATATTTATTTATTAAATACATTTGTGTTCAGTCCACCTTTAGTTCCTCATTTTCGCCCCCTTGTGGGAGTTTGAGTTATTTATTAAAGTAAGCCTGTGTTGGGTGTGAGTTTCAGTTGTTGTGTTAATCACTGTCCGCTTTTGGGTTTTTCTTTGTCTGCAAACCTGACACCCCATAGAAGACCAAAACAATTAAGAATTAACAGAAAACAATTTACATGCCTTAATGCTTTTGGCATTGTTCTGGTGTCACATGCATGGACTTACATAGTATGCTTTATTAATAAACTGTATTAGAATTAGACCTTTAAATATCATTGTCTTAACGCATTTGGTTACATTAAGCATTAAACATTTTAGAATCTCCCACATGATACTGTGTCTGTTATCAGATCTGTTGAAGAAGCTGTTTCTGTTCAAGTGTAAGACATTTCACAAATCCCGAATGGCAATAGGTGATATCAGTTTGTACTGTGATTTTGGCCATATTGCCTATCTGTGAGTCATTCATTCATCATTTGATTTGTACTACTCAAAGGAACATTACAATCATCTCTTGCATGTCATTTTGCCAAACCACCAGATGTCACTGTTGTGGGCTCAGAGCACACATGGTTTGATACAATTTAACTAATATTTTACTTCAATCTTTTAAAAATGCACTCAGTATTCCTGTTCCATTAACATTAAATCAGCCATCGTGTTTGAGGCTTAAGGGAGCTGTGTTGGTCCCTTAATTTTTTAAAGGTAAAACTGTTACTAAGGACTTTGTAGCAACGCATAACAGAACTTAAGTCACATTCTATGTTGTGTCTCTACGTTATGTGGAAAGTCTGACTTGACACATGGCTGACGGCCATGCTTGCTCAGGCAGCTGCGGCCATTGGAATGGAGTGAAACCCTCCGCCCAGTCCAGAGTGCTTGTGGCTGGACAATTGGGTCCTTGGGGCTACGCGGGAATCCCAGTCCCATCCTTCCCCGGTGTCTTTCTTCCTGGAAGTGTATGAGGAGGTTTAGAAGTCATTGAAGGCACCTTTTTTTGCCCAAAGCCTCTTCAGAGGTGGCTTCAAGGTTCAGAGGCGTCCTCTCTACCTCAGTAGTAGACAGCACCACCTCGGTCGTTTGAGCAGACATTATGGTCCTCCTGGCGAAGGACACAATAGACCTGTCCCTCCAGCTAAGATGAAGTTAGGGTTTTACAGCCCATACTTCATTGTGCCCAAAAAAGAAGGTGGGCTACGGACAATCTTGTCTAGTCCCTGCAACACAGCTACCCTTCATGATGATCATGCAGAAACGCATTCTCTCGTGCATTTGTCTCAACAATTGTTTCAACGATTGTCTCAATTCTACCTCGACACAGGCCATTCCTTTGGTTTGCGTTAGAGGGTCAGGCATATTAGTACAAAGTCCTCCCCTCTGGGCTGTCCCTGTCCTCCTGCATCTTTACCAAAGTTGTGAAGGCCGCCCTGGCCCACTCTCAAGAGCAGCTGTGCGAACCCAGGAAGTTGATATGCCAGCACCTCAGCAATCTGGGGCTTTGGGTCATCTGGCAAAATAGCAAGCTCACGCCAACAAAGGGCATCTCTCTGTATAAAGCTGGACTCACTGTGGTGGCACACCTCTCAGATGAGCATGCACAGTCACTGCTGCATTGCCTGAACCTATTCATAGTCAAGGCGAGAGTCCCACTGAAAGCTTTTCAGAGGTTCCTGGGGCATATGGCATCCGCGGCCACAGTCACCACTCTCAGCCTGATGTATATGAGACTGCTGAAGCACTGGCTACACGGCCAAGTCCTGAGATGGGCATGGCATCATGGCACACACTGTGTGATTGTCACACTGTCTTACCAGCAAACCTTCAGCCCTTGGTCAGACATAACCTTTCTATGGACCAGTGTGCACTTAGAACAAGGCATGTTGTTGTGACAACATGTTTTCAAGACAGGATGGGGTGCGGTATGTAACAGGCAGACAAGCTTTGGGCTTCTGGACGGGACCTTGATGCTTGTGGCACATCAATTTCCTTGAGTTGTTGGCAGTGTTTTTGACCCTGCACAAGTTTCATCCATTGCTGGGCAAGCATGTGCTTGTCTGCCTGGACAGCACGGCAACCATGGCATACATCAACCGTCAAGGCAGTCTACACTCAGGTCACACGTCTCAACTCACCCGCCTCTCCTCTTTTGGAGTCAGAGCTCGACTCATGCCTACTACATAAAATATAAAAGTATAAATAATAATTTATTTTTGTTTTTTTTACATTTCACTATACATGTATTTTTGTATTTATTTCTAATTTTGGCAGGTTTAAGTATTACATAACAATAGAGCTCTATCCAAGACAAGATGCATTAAAAATTACATTTGGGCAACTTTCAGTGTCTGAAAAGTCTGAGCGTTGCACCTAACATGGCCTGTAATGTTACTGGTGTGTGATGTATACTACTGCAGGGATAGAATTGTGGAACAACATTTTTGCTTTTTCTTCCTAAATAAAAAACAAGACAAACATGTGTAGGCCCACAAGCATTTTATTTTAGGTTCTTTTTAATCTCCCTTAATAATAGGCAGCAATCAGTCTTTCATTTGCATATTTCCCTCCATATTTCCATTTTTTACCTGATTTGTTGGGAAACACTTATAATGAACTACTAATAAAAAATAATTTTAGTAATTAAGGTGTTGCTGCTACTGGTCCTAAGCTGTAGGTATAAGGAGCTGCCCCCAGGGATGCCCTGCCTACTTAGTTCAGTTCACATTAAACCCAAAGGCTAGCTCTTCTGTCAGATTATATAGTGAGGGTGCAGGACCACCACCTATTATTTTTATTTGCTTTATTAATGGTTGTTGTTGCAAACAGACAAAACAATTTTTAGATTCCAAGGGCAGCATTCGTAAAAACAAATTAACACTTTGTATAATGGTCTTATATTTCACTTTTGCTTGTGACAATAAGATGTGAAAAATCTTTCAAATTCGCTAGAACCTTCTAATCTTAATGACAATATTATACAGCTCACATTTAACATATAACAAATACATAATAACATGCATAATTCTTATATTATCATTATAATTAGTTATAATTCTAACTATTATTCTTATATACTTTAATGATTATAATAAAAAAAATTGCATTGAGATATTTATCACAATTAAGCACATTTCACCCAAAATTTTTATTTGTGTAAAGAATTCAATTTAACATAACTTTTTTGGAATTCCAATTATTTTAATAACAATAGTGACTGTCATTGTACTCTCATTACAGTAATATATCTATAACAATGTTATCAATGCAGTCTGGATCCAAGTGCTAAAAGTTTAATTAAATCCAACAAAAAGAAACCCACAGAAACATAAGGAACAGAAAATCAAAGGTACTTAGGACTACAACCATGCACAGAAAACAAGAAGTGAACACATAAACAAAATAAACTAACACAGCAACTTTAAATCCTTAAACATAAAACAGGGCAGACAATATATGTATTGTGACAATATCAATATGTTTTGCATTATAGTAATCAGAATTGGATTTTTATATGAAAAAATAGTTTCAGTATAAATACACCTGTTCTGTGAAGGCCTCAGTGGTTTGTTAGAGAACACTAGTGAACAAACACCATCATGAAGACCAAGGAACTCACCAGACAGGTCAGGCATAAAGGAGAGCACTGGTCAGAGAAGCAGCCAAGAGGCCCATGGTCACTCTGGAGGAGCTGCAGAAATCCACAGCTCAGGTGAGAGAATCTGTCCACAGGACAACTATAAGTCATGTACGCCACAAAGCTGGCCTTTACGGAAGAGTGGCAAGAAGAAAGCCATTGTTGAAAGAAAAACATAAGAAGTCCTATTTGCAGTTTGCCACAAGCCATGTAGGGAACACAGCAAAATGTGGAAGAAGGTGTTCTGGTCAGATGAGACCAAAGTTGAAATGTTGGGCCTAAATGCAAAGCGTTATGTGTGGCAGAAAAGTAACACTGCTCATCACCCTGAACACATCATCCCCACTGTGAAACATGGTGGTGGCAGCATCATGCTGTGGGGATGCTTTTCTTCAGCAGGGACAGGG
>JAZGTJ010020325.1:0-10448 GCA_036877575.1 Botia almorhae
TTAATTGCTAATACTTTGCTTTCGTTACGTTGTCACTACCCGACCGCTGACGGGGCTTACCCGTCCGGCGCCGTGAGCTTTTCGAGCTCCCGTCGGACGCTGCAAGAGCCCTTCCGGTCCAGCATTGTTCTATTCAAACGCCTTTGCGCCGCTATTATTGCCTTTACATTTTTGGGGGGGATTTTTTCTTCCCACAGCTGTCCGGCAATTATTCGGCATTTTGGGGGAGTACTCTGGGTTCGGGCCAAATTCTGAGCTCGGAGCCCTCCCCCCGGACAGCACGCCAAATACGCATCAGTGATCATTTGCGATTGCATGTTAGTGCGAACTCGTAAAATTACAAATAAAGCGAAGAAACATTATTGTCATAATGCCAATATATTGTAATGGTCCTAAAAATGATGATGTCCAAGTCTGAATATTTAGAATCATTTCTAAAAAAAGATTCCAACACACAG
Organism: Botia almorhae; assembly: GCA_036877575.1. Lineage (NCBI taxonomy): Eukaryota > Metazoa > Chordata > Actinopteri > Cypriniformes > Botiidae > Botia > Botia almorhae. The sequence continues at coordinate 459 of JAZGTJ010020325.1, forward strand.
AACAGTGTTTGATTTATTGCCACTTAAACTAAGTGTGTTGTAAAGTTAATCCTTTTTGTTGTAAGATCTTTCAAACAGAGCAAATGGCAGGATAAATTGCTAATGATATGCATCATAATGTCATTGTTTCCAATACAAACCTTGTTTTGGAATTGTTTTGGTCACCACTTATAAAAGCGAGTTGAAATGTTACAAAAACAAGCCGGGATAAATCTAGCATTAACCCGCAATCTTCCTCATGTCAAAGTAAATTGCTTTCATCTCAGCTCGATTCCTGGGGTTTCCTTGTAGTAATGTGACAAGGCTTCTAATTAAACCAATGGGGGAATCAATAACACACCGGGCAAAACTCAAAACTAGCCACGAGAAATCCCCACTCAACCTCACAGAGGTGCTGCTGATGGAGTTCTGCTCACAATGGGCAGAGTGGTGTGGAATCTTGGCCCCTCTCAGCCCACATTATCTACCGGAGTGCAGAGAAGACGTGGGATGCTGGTTTGCACCTTTTGATTACCAGTTTGCTAGATCATGACTAATGAGGTGTGATAAATGGACAGCGATTGTCATTGACAGAGGCCATTGGAGGGGAGCAGAGACACATCTGAATGGCTGTTATTAATAAAGAGCGCAGTGTGAAGGATAAGGCTTTACTACTACAATCTTTTGTAAAAGGTCATTTTGAAAAGATTGCCTGTACTTGCGGAGATAAATTTTGCCTTGTATTGTGTGGTATGTTTTTATAGTCTGCTTTAAATGTCTTTAATCATATGACAGATGACTAGTTTGCAGAGCATTCTGTTGTATAGATATTTTTAATGTTGGCCTTCAGTTTGGTCCACACTGCAGCTAACTAAGGTTCTAACCACCGTTCATGTTTTTAATGTCATTTCCAAAGTACCAATATACAAAAATTAGTTTATAAAAAAATGTAATTTATTTATAAATGAAATTTAAGGTAAAAAATATTCAACTTTTACTTAATAAGAGCCTAAACTTAATATCAGCATATCAAGTCAAAGTCAAAGTCAACTTTATTGTCAATTCTGCCACATGTACAGGACATACAGAGAATTAAATTGCGTTACTCTCAGACCCGTGGTGCATACAAGAAACATTAAATACAAAAAGTAACATTAAATACAAAATACAAAAAGTAACATTAACTTCAAAAGGTAGAATTAAAAAAATACGAAAAAATACAATTACACAATATATAAAAGTGAAGGAGATGAAGAGAGTGCAAACCATGTAAACAATGTAGTGCAACAGAGCTTGTAAGTGTGTAAAAGTGTAAAAGTGTCGGAGCAGTCTTGTAACAGTCTTGCAACCAATGCTGCACAAAGTGACTGGTGCCGGTCAGTGTCATCTTGTGTCTAAAAATAATAACACAAAAAAATTCTGATCTTTGATGTCTTTATTGAACACACTCATTAAACATTCAAAATGGCAGTGGAAAAAGTAAGGGAACCCTTAGAATTAATAACTTGTTGACCCCCCTTTGGCAGCAATAACCTCAACCAGGCGCTTCCTGTATCTGTGGATCAGACCTGCACATCGTTGAGGAGGAATTTTAGCCCATTTTTTCTGGCAGAACTGCTTTAGCTCTGTCATATTCTTTGGACGTCTCATGTGTATGGCCCTCTTCAAGTCAATCCATAGCATCTCTATTGGGTTGAGGTCTGGACTCTGACTTGGCCACTCAAAAAGGCGTTTTTTGTTTTTTGAAGCCATTCTGTTGTGGACTTGCTCCGGTGTTTTGGGTCGTTGTCCTGTTGCATCAACCACCTTCTACACAGTTTCAGCTGACGTACAGACATTCTCACATTATCCTAAAGAATTGTCTAATACACCAGGCCCTGATGCAGCAAAGCAGGCCCAAATCATGATGTTTTCTCCACCATACTTTACAGTTGGGATGATGTTTTCCTAATGATATGCTGTGCCCTTTCTATGCCAGATGTAGTGCTGTGTGTTTTTTTTTCAAATAGTTCAACCTTAGTTTCATCAGTCCACAAAACATTTTGCCAATACCACTGTGGAGTGTCAATGTGCTCTTTTGCAAACTTCAGGCGTGCAGAAATGTTCTTTCTAGTAAGCAGTGGCTTCCTTCGTGGTGTCCCGCTGTGGATACTCTGCGTTGTTCTGTGTTTTACGTATTGTAGACTCATGAAGAGCAAGTTCCAATGATCCCTTCAAATCTTTGGCTGTCATTCGGGGTTTTTTCTTTACCTCATTGATGAGTCTTCGTTGTGCTCTTTGTGTCATTTTGACTGGGCGCCCACTTCTTGGTAGAGTAGCAACAGTCCCAAAGTGTCTCTATTTGTAGATTGTTTGCCTAACTGTAGACTGGTGAATTTCTAAAGTCTTTGAAATAACTTTGTAACCCTTGCCAGCTTTATGTAAATTAACAATTCTTGATCTTAGATCCTCTGAAAGCTCATTTTGGCCAGGCATGGCTCACATAAGCGTTTTCTTAGGTTTTTATCAATCAAAGTAGCTGTAGTCCACACCTCCAAACGTATTATCTTTACGAGACTCCAGATGTGCTAAAACCTGACTCCATTTAGCTTTTTTGAGGTCATTAACTCAAGGGTTCACATACTTTTTCCACAAGCACTATGAGTTTTTTTTTTGTTCTCAATAAAACATAAAAGATCAGAATTTTTTTGTGTTATAATTTTTAGACACATTATTGCCACTGTATCTAAAAATTAGTTTTTGCATGCTAGTCCTAATATCCCGAGTGGAGAGCCAGACTTCCTAACCTGGTTGGTAGATTGGAGTGGGAGCCCTCCGAGCATCTGCATGATGTTGATGATGTCGTATGGCACGCTGGAGATGCTGATGTCCCAGACCCTCTTGCTCTCCTGGAGTGACTGATGAAACATCTGAAGGCTCCCCTGACCAGGGCTACAGGGGAGGCTGATAGACGAATATGCACTGGAAGGAAGTGAGATCTGTGGTGGGTGGAGGGAATTCTGTGCATACTCGGCCCATGCAATGAAACAGTTCTGATGGTTCTGATGGTCATGGCAGAAGGTACGGAGGTCATGGCCTATCTCCTGAATCTTTCTTTCCCTTTGTCCGATGCTCTGGGGGTGGTTTCCAGAAGATAGGATCACGGTCACACCTAGGAGTGAGAAAAAAAGACCTCTATACTCGTGATACAAATTGTGGACCTTTATCAGATACCATGTCCTCAGGAATGCCAGTGTTACAGAAAACATGATTAAACAATACTTCAGTGGTTTCCATGGCTGTTGGGGAAGTGCTGTGTGAATTAGAGGTGTTCGTTGACTGCGAGGAACGTAGGTAAGATTTAGGGAGCAACCCGGCGGAGTGGGATCGGCGGCACTGGCGGCTGTGATTTCTTCATCCAGGGACCACTTTAAAGGACTGACAACAATATGGGATGGAAGAATGGGTTTTAGGATTTTCTAATGTGGAATCAGGTGCATGGAGTCTTGACAGAGCGAATGCTTTGGTGTCTGCTCCCATAAGAGATGGTGAAATGAAACCGCGTAAAAAAAGGGCCCACCTAGCTTGTCTGGGATTAAGTTTTTGGCTTCTCTGAGATATTCAAGATTTCTATGGTCTGTGTACACAACAAATGGATGGAGGGCCCCCTCCAACCAGTGCCTCCATTCCTCCAGGGCAAGCTTGATAGCCAGTAACTCTCTATTGCTGATGTCATTGTTCTGCTCTGCCAGGGATAACTTCTTGGTATAGAAGGCACATGGATGGAGTCTAGAAGGGTTCCCCTGCTGCTGCAATACAACTGCTCCAACTTTAGATGTAGAGGCATCTACCTCAACTACAAAAGGCTTTTGTGGGTCAGGATGAACCAGGAGAGAAGCAGACATAAAAGCTTCCTGAAGTGTTTTCATAGTGATAGTGGCTTCAGGGGTCCAGGACAGAGACTTAGGCTTATTTTTATAGGAGGTTGGTGAGTGGAGATGTAATGGAACTGTAATACTGAATAAAACATTGGTAGAAATTAGAGAAACACAGGAATTGCTGGAGTATTTTTATAGTGGTGGGACATGGCCAGGACCGGATTGCTTCCACCTTCCCCTCGTCCATTTTGATGCCTTGAGCGTTGATCTGATATCCTAGGAATTGGATTGAAGACTAGTGGAACATGCATTTCTCTGCTTTCAGGTACAGTTGATGTTCGCTGAACTGTTGGAGGACCTCAGAGAGATGTTTGCAATGTTCAGCCTTGTTCTGAGAGTACACCAAGATGTCATCAATGTACACTAATACAAAATGGTGTAGGTATTCCCGGAACGCCTCATTCATATAACCTTGGAATACGGAGGAGGGAGGGATGAATGTAGCCTTGTTGTAGTGCTTCTTCAATGTACTCCTCCATGGCCTTCTGTTCAGGAATGGAAAGGGAATATATTTTACCTCTGGGCACTGGTTCATTGGATGAGAGATTGATGGCAGTCCCATGGTGGATGAGGTGGTAACTTAGAGGCTCGTTTTGGGCAGAAAACATTGCTGAAGGGGGCGTACTCTACTGGGATGTCGATGGATAGTTTTCCAGGGGACTTTCAACAGACGTGGAATTAACTGAAATCACAGGAGTGGTTATGATGGGTTTTGGAAGATCAGGAAAACACAGAGGGAAGCAGTTCCTGCACCACTTCAGGACTTCTCCAGACGATCATGAGATGGAGGGATCATGAGAAACGAGCCAAAGGAACAATCCCAGTGGTGGAATCCTCAGGAACCAGAAGGCTGATTTCCTCCTGATAAAGTTGACCTACTCTCAGTTGGATGGAACCCACACAGTATTAAACCTGCCCTCAACTAAGTCGACCAAGTGGACTTCCTGTTATTGATTTGACTTTGTACGGGATGTTGTTGAGTCTTTTATTAAGCTGTAGTTAATTGCACAAGTCTGCAGAGATGAAGTTGCCATCTGACACAGTCGAGGAGGGCATGAACTGTAACACAGTAGAGAAGAGAAGGGAGTTGTACAACAGTAGTTAGTGGGTGTAAATTGACAAGGGAAGAGGAAATTACACTCACCACAGGTCGTGGAGGATGAATCGGACATGCTCGTATGACATGTCCCAGACTCCCACATAATCTCTGGGTCAGCTGGTGTTGACGTTTGGTTGAGGACAATTGGGTGTTGTCAATTTGCATGGGCTCTTGTTGAGGTTCTGGAGGACTAGGATACTCTGGTTGGTGGAACAGGCTGACAGGTTATGGCATTAATTTACCTCCATACAGCCTTGTATCCTCGATGCTACTCGGATGGAAAGTTGGATAAAACGCTAAAGCCCAATGGTGTCGTCATAGGCAGAGAGATGCAACTGTAGAGATGGCTCCACTCCAGTCATCAACAGGTAGTGCTTGTTCCAACCACTAGAGACAGCTAGAGTATGAAATTTGAGAGCATAATCTTGTATGAAACTCTTGCCTTGTTTTAGGTGGTACAATTGTTCACCAATCGATGCATCTCCCACTGGTCGCCCGATGATTCTGCCCATTGGAGTGCTCGATCTGTTAATAGGGACAAAATGAAAGAGATTATAGCCCTCTCTGTGGGGAATCTTGTGGTTGCATCTTCAGGGCGAGCGAGCACTGTAGGAGGAAACCGTTGCATTCATCTTCCGAACCAGAGTAGGGCGCTGGGTTGACCATGGGACTGGCAGCATAGATCGGTCCTGGTGAGGAAGAGATGGGTGGAGAAGTAAGTGCTGGTGCTGGTTTGGATGTAACAGGTAAGGTGATGACATGACGAAGGGAATCCACTAACTCCTGGAATGGGTCTACACCTGTTTGATCCATGTTGTTGTTTAGGTCTGGTTTGTAACGGTAAGTCAGACTTAAGACACAGATGTTAGTATAATAAAACAGGAGGGTTTATTGAATAATATGAAGACAGGAACTGTTTACAGGTAAGTATCAATGAATATATAGTCACAACAGATGATGATAGTGATTGATGTTGTCTGTTTTACCAGGTTCAGGATGACGAGGAATGACTGTGGGGTATCCAGGAGCTGGTTTCTTGAGACGACTACAGGTGTATCAGACAGGGAAGACAAGGGAGATTGTGGAGCATGGAGACGTGGAATCGGGTAAGTAACTTTGCTTGAGTTTGAGTCCTTTTCCATAACAGAGAACAGACAACGTGATTGTGTGCAGCGTGTGTTATTATAGTGTCTGGTAATGAGCATGATGATGATCAGGTGTGTGTGATTAGAATTCGGGTGATTGGGATCGTGGATTGGAGCGGAGCCTGGTGTTTCCATGACAATTTGTAGTGCTGATGAATTAGACATACAGCTGGTTTGTTTAATGATTCAATTGGAGAGCAGAATCTAATGGCATTATGTAAATATATAATACAAAACCCATATATAAAACATAAAACATATATCCAAAAGATAATTAAAAGACATTTAAAAGACGAAGAGCTTGGGTGACCTCACAGAGAATCAGGTTCTTTGCCTCATGTTGAATAGTAATGATGTTGTGTACGTTTGTAGCACCAAGTTCATCTCTACCGACAGCAACCATGGAGCGCAGTGAGACTTCACCCACATCAGCACTATGGTGCCTGACCCTCTAATAACATGACTTCCAAAAAATCGTGAAACCAGCCCCAGTAAACAGCTGACCTTCTGATTTTCAGTGAATAGTTTGCAACAGGTGCTTAACACGCTTCTAAGACCCTATCAGATTTTGAACAGTTTTGTTTTTGTTAGGTCCACTGCTGTACTGTATTCTATTTACAGGGATGTTTTTGTGATAACTGAATATTTCACAGATAGTAAAGATATTAATTTTGAGCCAAACAGATAATCTCTATATGTCTATACATGTCTCTATATATGTAATATTTTGTGTAGAAACCTCAGATGAAGATTAATCCAACACTAAGAACTATCTATGCCAAATTTACCAATGTGAAAAGCAACACCTATATCAAAGTCCAAACGCCACCTCAGATGAAAGGAAGGAGAAATAATCACTATTCTCCTATAAAATTCTTTCTTTACGCAATTTTTTTAAAAACATTCTTTTTAAAAACATTCTTTTTAAATCTCATTTTGTTTGTCAAATAAGTAATACAATTATTAATATTACATGTAATGCAATGCATGTAATATTTTAAATGTCACACGTAATATTTTGTATTCTTCATATTTCTGCATGAAGACTGATGATAGTTTTTCTGGAGCATATGATATCTGTAGATGGTAAATGTGATGCTCTCTATTGGTATTACTCTGTGTGAAATTATTCATAGCTTTGTTCCATTAAAGTTTTATTAAAGACTGCATTTTCTTAGTAATTTGGGAAAACTCAAAGGTTTGCAACTTTATCTAAATTGCAATCATTTTCACATTGTCCTGTTTCATTGACTGATTTTTCCTGCTTCAAACGATCCGTCTGGTAGCAACACAAAAAAATCAATATTCAAATCAATCAATTAAACAAATTTTAACTTTAGCTATATTTTTATTTACACGAAACAAACCAAAAAGAAAACATATCTAATGATTAATATAAAATATAAGAATCTCCTTCAAATAAGCAGCACCTTCCTAACACATCGAGTAAACATGAAGTGTGCTGGTAAGATAACAGACATGGGGTCTTATCAGCCCACAGAGCTGCCAGACAGCACTGGGACCAACAATTGAAATGGAAGTTTATAGGGGATGAGGATTAACTGTGAAAATTATTTAACCTTTTCTAGCTCAAAATTTGCCAAGTACATTTAAACCTAACAAACAAGTAATTACTAAACAATCAAATACTTCACAACAGCGGACATGTACACAGATAACAAAATATATTTTTTTGTTTTTCTTGCATGTAGTACTATAGAGAATGTAATTAAAATTGTGAAGATCGCCCCCTCCCCCCAAATAAACAATAAAAATTTAAATAATATTATAACAAAATAAAATGAACCTAATGTTAGTAAATTTTTGTATGTATACACATTATATTTGTCTGTTTCACAAGGCTAAATGTAACATTCCACAAGGATAAATGTGATCCTCTGATCATGATGTTTTCGTTAGTGTCACTTCAGCTCTCCAGTGTGACATTTTTTGCTGACTGAAGTGCAATACTGACATTTACCATGACAGTGACAACTGCAGCATGATTATAATGTTAGAACCACGAGATATGACTGCTGCAAAACCAAAAGAATATTTTAATTTAAATCATATACTTCTTTTGCCTTTTGGGTTGACAGCAGATATCTTTCCTATCTAGAGGTCATTTGATTTACAGCATTTTTAAATTGAAATTAAACTGATGTCATTTTGTTCAGGATGTTCAGAAAACATTAACCAAGTAGCCGAGAGGGATTGTTATGAAATGAGGCGTTCAGGTGTGCATTGATTTCCAACTTGACTGACAGCTGCATTCAGCTCCTGCACTCATAGCGGCACACTGACATCTACAGGTGAATGATGGAATTGCAGTGAGTGCAGACGTCTGCATTCTGCGCTTCCTTAAAGTGATCTGAAAAAGTAACACAATCAAGATCGTGCTCTACATGTCAACCACCACCAGATTTTTTATATGGACTCAGTATTAAAGGTTATTGATGCTATATAGGGTGATCCTCAGGAATGTTTTAATTTTCTTTTTTCTTTTATAAGAAAAATTGTGTTATTGATCACTGCTTACAGCTATATTTATTTTTTTCAAGGTTTTCGGGTCTTTGGGTCGCTTAACATGCTCAGAAACTCAGTAAAGGCTGGCACGTAGAAGCAGGGGGGCTTGGTAGCGCCCCCAGGTAGGGGGCATAAAGAGATGGTAAACATATTAGAAGAATGTGGCACACCCCCAACGAGGGATAGAGGGTAAACTAATATTTGTTTTGATCCAACTATGCCCCCCTGGTGGCAACACAAGGGAAATACTCCTAATAGGGACACAGGTACATTTTACCAATCAAAGGCAAGGAAACAAAAATGAGGAGCGAGTATTGATACCAAAAAATCTTTATTATAAAAACATCATAAACAGACATCTTGTGTAAATCTTGATTATCACTCTCCCAAAGACAGTCACAAATAATGAAAATTCTCCAGCGCCAAGCTTACTGGGAACAAGGCAGGCCAACTCCAATTCACAGGGTCAGTTAACCCCCAACCTGAAATTCACACCAAATCAGGTACCACACACAGTGATGTTGACACACCCACACACAGTGAAAAACCCCTGGATAAAAGCAGCTGGCCTCCCCGTTCCACACCAAGTACTCACAGGCTCCTGGAGACAAAGAAAAAAAAAGCACACACATTAACCAAAGGACACACAGACACAGCACAATTTGAAACAATTTGAATCTAGATCCCAAAAACATCACCTAAAACAATTAACATACAAAAAACAAACATAAAAGGCTCACACACAATATGAAACACTCTAAAGAAATTAATCAACATCAACCAATAAACTACCCCACATGTTGTTACTTGCCCAGGCGACCCAGTACACTATCAATAGCTATCAATATGCAGTACAGATTTCAATATTATAATAATAAATTTTATAAAAATATTATACAAAATGATAGTAATAATAAATGTACTTTTTAGATTATTTATTTTAAACAAATAAATAAACAATTAACAAAATATATATTTTGGTACTCTAAACTCTTTGCGTGAAAAGCCCACTAAAGTTCCTCACAAGTCACAGCCGGAGTCGTTCAGAAGGCAGGACACCGTCTGGCGGAAAGTTTTTTTTGAGGGTTAGTATTTTTTAAACTAATTTATTAAAATTTCTTTGAAAACGTATGACTTTAATACAAATATCAATTACACTTTAGAGTATTAATAAAACGTATAAAATACAAATCTTAAATATGTACAGGTAAGGGTCTGAGGTAACAGTTTTCTCAGGCTATATTTAATTTTTAAGAAATAACAGCCACTTTCACATATAAAAGCAACGCACTGCCTTTTTCAATTAATGTATGACCTGTTTTGT
>JAZGTJ010020326.1:0-10448 GCA_036877575.1 Botia almorhae
TTGTTTGCGTAACAGGAGGAATGTTTGTTTGTGTAACAGGAGGAATGTTTGTTTGTGTAACAGGAGGAATGTTTGTTTGTGTAACAGGAGGAATGTTTGTTTGCGTAACAGGAGGAATGTTTGCGTAACAGGAGGAATGTTTGTGTAACAGGAGGAATGTTTGTTTGCGTTGTTTGTTTTCCTCAGAGGAACAGGAGTCTCTCAACAGCACTTCAGGTGTCGTCATGAATAAAAGGACTGAGTTTATGGCACTGAGGAGAGAAGGACGATCATAAATGCAAATCTCAAATCATAAAAGTTTAAACTCTTGGAAGTTAGAGGATTGGTCCAAACTTGAGGGAGATTAAGAGAGATTAAAACTGCTTAGCACCTGCCAGTGTGTTATTGAATGACTCTGCTGTGCAGCGGGGAAGGTGACATTAGCTGCAGAAAGACATATGATCTGTCTGAACTAAACATCAGCTGTAGAAACTGACCCAGTGTGACAGAACATCATATACAGACAGACGGGATGAAGATAATAACATAAATAACATAAACTGATTGTTTGGGTAGATAATTGTGATGTTTTATTTGTCATTACAGATTTAGCATTCAGATTTTTGTCTAATGCAAAATTGTTTATTAATAGTCCAATTAATAAATAGATCAAATTATAGACTATTCAAGTTAGTAAAAAGGTTGTATCATGAAAAATGAAAAAATCCTTATTTCTTACTGTCATTACTGTAAATATAGAGCTGAACACTGATTGTAAATGTGGGCAGTCGTGTGTTACACTAAGTGTATTCAAGGAATAAAATTTCAACCATAATATGACTCTGTTAAAACAGTGTAACCTGAAGAGCAGCTGACTGAAACCGGCAGATAAACAGCTTGTTGTGCTGTAGTTTGTGGAACCATACATCCTCACCAAAATGACTTCCTGCTGGCTAAAATCAACAGTTCTCCTGCTGTTTACACCACAACAGTAGACCGACTCAGCTTTCCTGTAGCTCAGTGGTTAGAGCATGGTGTTAACAACGCTAAGGTCATGGGTTCGATCCCAGGGATTGCACATTCTCAATGTATAGTGATCGATGTGTAGTATAATGCAATGTAAGTCGCTTTGAATAAAAGCGTCTGCCAAATGTAAATGTCCCAATCAAGTCTGAAAACAATCTGTTTTGTTTAGTTTCATCTTCAGCGCTGGACAACAAACCTCACCTGCCCCTGAAAGTTCATTTTAAAATAAGAGCAAAACAAGCTCTGCTCTGAATCAAGAGGAGTGTTTTCCTCACACTGAGCACAGAGACCCTTGTGTTGTGTGTTCAGCTAACAGTCAGCGATTACACAGTAAAGAACAATGTTAAACTGACATCCACGGCTGATGGGTTTTAGAACCCATGCAGGGTGTATGACTGTTACTATACCTGCCAATTTATGATGAATACAGGCTTCATTTGTTGAATTAAAGCACCAGTCTTTTAGTGGTGTAACAGCATATAATATTATGCTGCACATTTTTATCTGTTGTACAGTAGGACACGGTTTCCCAAACTTTGTTGCCAGTTGCATTTCAATAAATACATGCATGACCTAATTTGACTGTAACCATAGTAACTGTGATGACATGACATCAAGCCTTTATGTTTTTATATTGTTTCCAGAAGCCATTGAATAAACTTACATTTAAGTTCAAGTTTATTTCTATAGCACTTTTCACAAAGCAGCTGTACAAATGAAAAATATCCAAAGATATTTAACAGAGATAAAATGAAGAAACACTTATGAAAAACATAGACAATTAATACAATTATTAAACAATGATAATTAACACAATGTACAAAACGCCATATTCTAAGCTAATAATGCACTACCAAGCCGCCCAGTACAGTACCTGAGGCCCAACCCGAGTGTGACCCGTCAAAGGCTTCAATAGCACTGTCAGTCAAAGACGTGCAGCTTCCGCACCCAACAGCACCACAATGACTCCAATTAAAGCGACCCGATGTGACAAAGACAAATGAATGCTTTGGTGGGGAGTCGTAATTGTGTGGACACGACCCATTACCTGCCCTTCCCAGGTGTAATTATTAAACTACTGGTGCTGAACAAATGAGCAGAACACAGCTGAGCACAGCCCAGTCTCACCTTCTTCTTAACACTCTCCTCCAGACCAACAGCTGCAAAACACCAGCCTCAACATCTGATGAAGGCCCCTGACCTGCTGCTGCTGCCTGCAGCCTCACAGAGACACACACACCAAAACAGAAATGCAGGTAATGCAAGTTCAACCGGTTCGGTTTGAGCTGGTTACCACACAAGACATATAAGACAGGCAAAAGTTGATGTGGCTTTTAACCACCAAACTCAGCCTGCGGGTTAGTTAATGTCTTCACAAACCGCTGCATATATTGTGATGTTCATTGCATTTAGTTTTATTTCCAGGAAAGAGGAATGTGTAGCACGTCTCCTTCCACAGGTTTCTGTTTCTTATGTAGCTGAGTGCGTTTGGATATTGCAACACGCGTTACTGCCTCTGTCTCATCTCAGCTGTGATTCTGAGTTCTTCATGTATCTGAGAGCATAAAAATCTGCTCCCTGTTTCCATCTGTAGGTGTCCAGTCTCATTTACCTACAGCACTGCCGGGTTTGGGCCCATCCCAGCACACAGAAAGGCATTAACTTACTCATTCCCTGGGACAAAGAGCAATGCTTTTATTTGTATTATTCAGTCCAGTTTCTTGGCCTGATGTGTTTGGCCCATATAATGCGGAAGTGTTTTGAATCATTCTACGAGGCTGGCCTGCAGGAAGACAGGAACATATATTCAAGGCCAATGGCGAGTGTAACTTAAGGTGGTGCTATCAATTACATCAGGCCGCCTGCAGAAGATATACGGCCATATCAGCACTGCAGTAATACAGCCGAGACCAGAGAGGCTATATTTGATATAAACCAAAGTCATAAGTGGGGAAGATTTAAGCCACTCACTACTGCCCCCTTCAGACCTGATACACAAACAACAAGAGCGCACTAAGAATGTTACATTACTGTATCACACCTCATAAAGAGACTAATTACATGACACTGTTCTTTCAAATGAAATCAATGTATATGCTGCTTTATGCTTTTACTGTTTGCTGTCCATCAGTGTGTCAAGAGAACATCTGGAACACGTGGCTGTATGACTGAGACACATGATCTGTAATGTTGCTATGGTCACGTGTCTTTACACGCTCTCTTACCTGTTGTAAATAAAGCAAGAGAGTAAAACATCAAGGTCTCAGTTCTGAAGCAGTTTCTGTGCTCTGCTTTCATTTCTGCTGCTGAGAAACATCGATTTCTTCTGTCTCTTCGGTTTACTGACAGAAATTTCAAAACTGATTTCTGTTTCCACCGGTAACTGAAAGTTTCACACATGAAGCAGGAAAACAATGACTTTAACGTCAGTCCAAACAATGTTGAAACTTTATTTTATGGCAGATTTGATGTGACATCTTATATGAAGAATATATGAAAATACTATATGAAAATATTCTTAGAGGCTTAAAGCACAGAAAGGAGCAATTTTATTAGTTTGATGTAAATGTATTATGTAAATAAGTAGAAAGGAAGACAAAGAGTAAGCAATGAACATGAAAAATGAATGATAAAAAACAAAGATGCTAAATATCATGTCCTCAAAAAAAGGTAAAGAATCTACCATCTCATGCAACAGTTTATCTGAAAATACTGCAGCCTTCCTAATGATCTGTGTCACACATCAAATCTCGAGATTTTAAACAGTGCCTGAACTGAAGTGATATTCTGATCTTCTTAGTAGGGTCCAGCTGTGAAGACTCACATTGACCCCAGCTGATCCTCAACAGCACAGATCACATACTGTATCTCAAAGGTCATGTGTGTACTGTGGGATTATGATCCAGGGTCAGTAGAAAATCCTTATAGCAGAGAGAAAAGAGGGCGTATGTGTGCTTGAGCAACACACATGTAATAGCCCACACACACTGTTGAGTGGCAGAGAAAGAGCGAGCTGTGATCTCACACCTGCTGTGTGAGGACGATCAGACACACACAGCTGGTGCAGATCAATGACACGCACGTCCCTCAATCACACAAACACCCTCATCACACACACATACACACACACGCCCGCTTCTGCAAGTCCCTCACTCATACAAACACCCCATTAACTGATGGGTCACTTTGGAGCTTTAGAGGCCCCAGTGTGAGAGCACCTGCCCAGCACACCACACACACACCCTGATCCAAACTACACACACACACACCCTGATCCAAACTACACACACACACACCCTGATCCAAACTACACACACACACACACCCTGATCCAAACCACACACACACACACCCTGATCCAAACTACACACACACACACACCCTGATCCAAACTACACACAGACACACACACACCCTGATCTGAACTACACACACACACACCCTGATCCAAACTACACACACACACACCCTGATCCAAACTACACACACACACCCTGATCTGAACTAGCTTTCCTGTAGCTCAGTGGGATTGCACACACTCTGAATCAATGTATAGTATAATGCAATGCAATGTAAGTAATGCAATGCATAAATGTAAATGAACTACACACAACCTGATCCGAATGTCACACACACACACACACAAACACCCTGATCTGAACATCACACACACACAGATATATAGATTACAGGGTCAGAACTGATAGAGAGTAAAGAGGTAGAACAGGAAATATCCAGAGACCAGCTGCAGGTGCCACGGCTCACACGATCTGCACCCATTTACTGAGATAACTGCAGTGAGACGACTATCATTTAATCAAACCATTTCACTCCTACGGCTGCAGAAAGCCTCAGAACGAGAGAGAGGTTCTCAGGAGCAATGTGAGATGTTCCTCACCAACTGAATGAATGAAATATGCACCTGCCCCACTTTTTTAAACTTCACAATGAATCTAATGTTCCCCAGTGATCCTAACAGAAGTAATTCAGGTCCCCAGAGTGAATTCACTGCAGGATCTGCCCTGGAGACAGGGCTGCGGATTACACAGCAGAACAGAGCAGCTAATATCCACCTATTACTGGAAATGAACCAGCGGGTGGCAAAGACTTCTCCAGAGAGCCCACAGAGGTGCTGAGAAGCAAACAGACACATGCAGGGCATGCAGTTGTTAGAACACACACACACACACACACACACACACACTAAGACTCACACACACAGTGTATTCTGTCAGTGACGGTCTTTGTAATAGAAATCCATTCTGTTTTATATAAAGTCATACAGTCATATTAAGAGACTTTTTAGTGGATGTTTGAGATAAAGTATCTTACACATTACATTACATTTCACACATTTCAGCATCACATTCAGCATCCTTTTGATCTCTTCTGAAAGACAGAAGTTTCGATCCGTGTTCTGCTGTGCGTTCTTCATGAACTGCACCAGTTTGTGTTCTGGGTTTTGTGGGTTGGATGAGGACGGGTCGTAGGCATCGTTAGCTTCATTAAGATCAAACATTCATTATGTCTTTTCACAGGATTGAGAAGAAGCTATTACTAAATCTCTCCTCAGTGTCACAAACAACATGTACTGCATCATTCATTTCACCAGAGCATCTGCGTACAGTAAGAGAACAGAACTTAACAATCATGAAACTAATTAAAGAGAAATATTAGTTCAAATATTAGAGTTTGTAGTGAGATAATGTTTTAATGCACGCATGTTGTTCTTTGTTTAATCTCATTGCTGTCTAGCAGAGAAACAGTTCAGAATACTCCTTGTGATTTTTCTGTGGTAAACTCCCAGTAATAATCATTCTAGTGTGTTTACAAGCAAACAGCATCTTCAGGGGTTTAGTTCTTATCAGATGCGTGTTTCATTGTGTAGGGTTCTTGAGTCACTTCTAAACTTCAATGGAGATGAAGTTCATATTAAACTCAACATATTGTTTTGTGAGTTGTTAACAGCAGCAGTTTTGAACCGGTGGGTTCAGATGATCAGATCTTTAGGGATTAATAATTAGGCTTCAGAAAATACACTGTACATTTCTTTTGGAATGTACAGTGTACATAGGATTAAAAAAACAGTGAGAAAGCAACACTAAATTTGTGTTTGTGCATCCAGTTAGACTCTGTAGTGTTGTGTTGCAAATCCCTGTAAAATCAACATGAAACTGTATATTACTGTAGCACTGCTGTAACATCAACATGAAAAACTGTATATTACTGTAGCACTGCTGTAACATCAACATGAAAAACTGTATATTACTGTAGCACTGCACTGCATTCCACACCTTTGAAAAATACCTGAGCTTTTAAAACAGTACAGAAGGTACATTATACAATGACATCACATTACAGTACACTTACTGTAACAGTATGTTACAGTTAATTGAACATATAATTTACCTGTCTCAAAGGAATAATTCATCACAAAGTGTTTTGATCTTGACGTGTTGTTTGTGTTGTACAGTAAGAGCACTGTCTGCAGTCTAACATCCTGTTTATGTTCCACAGAATGGAGACACTCGTACCGAACCATCATGAGTGAATAAATGATAAAGGATTTTAATTTGGGTCTGAACTAGCTCTGTAATACGGCACAGTTGTTGTCTGAGTTTGAAAGTGGCATCATTAGCCTGTGTTCCCCCAGCGTGAGTGTTTCCTCTCTGCGTGCTGTCTGTGCTCTCTGCTGTGGGAGTTCCAGGGTGGGCGGCACACAGTATAATGCTTGTGTTAGTGTGCGGGTGTGCAGGAACACAGTCATGGCAACGGCCATCTGCCACAACAAACCCTGACTGTAAACCTGAGGAGAAGTTTATCACTTTATTCCCTTCCACACTTTTTACTTCTTTACTTTAGATTCTTTCTGTATTTACATTCTGCCCACACGACAGACAAACATTCAATCTTTTAAACATTTTAATGGTTTCACCTACAGAATGGTGAGAATGAGAGACAAAATACAGTATAATCTCACGTGTGTCTTGTTTATCTTTTAGAAAGATAATGAGATTAAATAGAGAACAAGTGGAGAGACTCTTGCGTCTCGGCCTCTAGCCTCCACTAGAGTTACATCTATGGAGTTAGAACTCTCACTGCTTTCAGAACAGTCCTGCAGTGCTGTGCCTTCATTCATCCTTTCTCTCTGTTTGACAGGTCGCAGTGTTCAGAGGTCACCCAGAAAACAACAGTTTAGCGTCTGTTCCCCGGCTGCACTGAACACTCTCACACTTGGATTAGTTTTGATAAGTTGGTTTAGAGAATAAGTTTCAGGTTCCCCTAGTGTGCAGTTGTGCAGTGTTATCAGAAGACTAGTCAATGAGGTTATGAAGGTACTGTAAACTGGTGAACACAGGCTGTGAAACATGAAATGTTGATCTCCTGCATTCTTCAAATGAGATAGAAGAGCCTTTGGTCCATTTAAAAAGGGAGGTATAACTTCATCTTGATGGATTATGTCAAAGCACCTCAGTTGATGTTCTGAGATCTCTGTCAGTTCACAGAACACTGATGAAGCGCTTCACACAGATGAGTCACGTTTAAAACCATCCAGCATAGAAACTGTGTTCATGAACATTCACGTGTCAGTTGAAACATGATCCCGTGGGCTGCTGGCAGAAGGAAACTCTTGTCTCTTGGGAATTTCTCACTTTTAAAAAAGGAGGTTAATAATAATAATTAAAACATAAGTCACAGGAATGACATTTAAATATTTACGTTCTACTCCATGTTTTGTTTACCACACGAGTGTGAGCTAAAATCAATCTGAACTGAAGACAGTACATGGTGTAAATGTTCACTAACAGATCTCTCACATTACTTGTGTGCATGTGGCACCTTCAGATGAAGCAGCAGTGTTGAGCTCCTCGTTCAAACTGGGGGAGTTTGGCAGCTGTCTGGACTCTGTTTAGCATGCAGGACACTGAGAAGGCTTCAGTCAAGAGCATGTTGTTTCTGTAATGAATGTCCATCACTCAGCAGAATTAATGAAAGCTTTTATTTAATTTCTTCTGTGTTAATCTTCAATAATCAGTCAAGGCTGTTTTAGCTGAATGGAGAACAACAAACCTCTCTTAAACTGTCAGGATTACTTTTCAATAATGTATTTTAAACCAGCAATGACATTAACAGTATCATATATTCTGCTTTAACTGCAGTAACAGGACTATATGTTTTTGTCTGAAGACAATGTGAAATGAAGGTGTATTTTTTCTTTAGATAAGTGAGACAGCAAAGATAATAATTTGTCTGTATTTAACACAGACAACAGTTAATCAACCTGCTGGCTGTTCATGTGTCTGTTGTGCTGCACTAATTAAGAATCTTTATCACTAACTCAAAGATTGCATTTTCACACCCTGTCAGCATCACTGTTACTGTAGAAACTGCTCATTTCACTTGAGACAAACATCACTTGTATTAAGGTTTTAGTTTTTACATTTGGGGCAAAATTTAATTGGATGTTTTGCTAATGGCTGTTTGACAGTCAGGTTTCCTCACAATTTAATAAGGTTTATTTCGAAGCAGTTCATACATCATCTCCCTCACGGAATGACATTCCTTTTGGTGACGCTAGTGGAAAATGACAAACGACACCTTTAAACTTGTGAGGTGAGAAACAGATCTGAGATCTCACCATGGTGACGATTAAGTGCCTCATACTGTATGTCTCGCATACATCACATATCTGTTGCCAGCTCAGTGCAGTCTGCTCACGTTTATGGTCTGCATCCGTCCCCAGCGTTCAATACCTGAACCTCAGCACTGAATCTTATTCACTGAACATCGCATGTCCTGCGCCGCTGCGGTGCACTGGGAGGTTTTGTTCATTATTTGTGCTCTCTGTATTTTTGCCTAATGAAGACTAATGAATGTAACAGCTTTGTGGCTCAGGAGGAGACAGCTGAATGCAGAACGAGATCATGCAGCGCAGACGTGCCTGGAGTCTCAGCCTCCAGAGTTCAGGACGCTGGCATGCGCTTCTGTCTGCAGCTTGAACCCGCAGTCCTCTGCATTTATTCATCCAAGAGTTCAGTAATGGGTGACAACAGTGACAACACACACAGCACAACCTTCATATAACGGCTGTTTATAATAGTATGCAAGCATGCATACTACTTGAACTATTAGCAGTACACTAATATTACGTTGCAAACAGAGCTAAAGCCTGTCCTATATACTGGTATTTCCTTAGCAAGATCATTAAATAACAAGCAACTCTAACAAGCCCCACAGTTTAAGCTCAGAGCCACTGCATCAACAGATTATAACAGTCCGTCTCTAGTAGGCAGTTCATCACAGCACCATAATTAAAATCCCCAGAGCAGAGAAAGTGTTTGTACACCCATGATTTCTACACTGCACAGAAATGCTGTTTGCATTGAGAATCCCACAGCCTGCAAATCAAAGACACAAAAGCAGCCGTGGGCCGCAGCCCCTGTGTGATTAAACCCAAAGAGGTTTGTTTAAAGATGTCCAATCACAATGGCTTCCAGAGCAGCAGATTATTACCCATTAGGTACAGAAGACACTCCCTCCTGTCAAAGACAGAGGTGTCATTTTTGACATGTTTATGAGGTGTCTACTTGTAAGTTTTGACAACTCAATGTGATGTATGCACACTATGAACAAATCAGCGAGGGCACATGTGACCAAAGTATAATGTGTTTTGGATCATTTAGCACAGCAGGCCTGGAATCTGGTCAAATGTAGAATGACCAGATCAATCTGATCATTGAGAAATAATATCCAGCCTTCTTGTTCTTTGTGGATCATTATTCAGCAATGATGAAACACTATCAAGAAAACATGAAATACTATATATGCAACAATACAATAATATCTGAAGTTCATGAATCAGCCCATGTGTGTTTCTCTGCTTCAGAAATAAGACAAAAAAAATCACAGATGTTGATGTTGTATAACTGCCACTAAACTACAACACAAAATTCAAATCCTGAATCTATTATGTAAGATGAGCAGAGAAATATTTCCTGTTAAAAGAAAGACGAGCTCAGGAGAGACTTGTGCTGCAGTTTACAATCACAACATACTGTTGTTTAATGACTCCGAGAATAAAGTCCATCGCGCAAGGTCTTAACTTTTGGGCTTTGCTGATGCCAAATTGGGAAGATAATAACAGGCTGGAGCTCTGGAAATAAACAGACGCATTCAGGGACAGGGAGAAAGTGATGCTATTTAGTTCTCAAAGTCAAACAATGAGGAGAAAATAGAGAGTTAGACTTTGTGTTGTTTATGCTTGAACGCCTTTACACTGTGTGTGTGTGTGTGTGTGTGTGTGGGAGAGAGAGATCAGGGAAAGAAGAAAAACGAGAGCAGATGGAAGACGAGAGCGAAAAGGAATTTGATTTTTTTCAAAGAAAATGTGGGTGCCAGCCAAAACTTGGCTGTCGTTGCCAGGGTGTTGCTGTGCTGTTGCT
>JAZGTJ010020327.1:0-10447 GCA_036877575.1 Botia almorhae
TATATATATATATATATGTATATATATACACACACACACAACTGGACATTCCCCACCCTTGTTCGCACTAATTGTTTTTGAACATCTGCCATTCCCCACCCTTCTTGTTTGCACTAATTATTTTTGCACATCTGGCTGCCAAAACCATACCATGTTTACATTTTTATACACTTATGTTTACATTTGTTACACTGTCTTGTGCTGTCTGCACATATTTTTGCACTAGTGCACTTTATGTATATACTTTGTTTAATTTATGTAGCCCTTATGTCCATGATGTTTAGTGTTTGTTTAGTGTTTGTTTTATGTAGCACCTTGATCTGGAGAAATGTTGTACTTGTATATGGTTGAAATGACAATAAACTCCACTTGTAACTTGTAGATGTATAGTCAAGATGAAGTGACTATCCATCATCCTAGTTTTTAGTCCTTTCTGATTTTTGACCCTATTGTTTCTTTTTGTTTCATTTTCCTTCCTTTACCCTAATGGGCCAACATACAGGATGTTCAATGACAAACAATTCAGGGTGGGACTTGATCCTTCAGGAATTGATTGGACTGGAAAATGGTTAGAAATGAACCAATTAGAAAATGGTTTATAAAGTGGAAAATAAGAGGTATTGATGAAGCAGGTCAAAGAAGAAAGTTGTTTCAGAGGTGAAGCAAGTTTTTATTTTTTAGTAATTAAATTTAAGCAATGATTTTACTGCTGTAAATAAAAATGAAACTAAAAGAGACACATATTGTTATATTTTGTTCAGGTGACTTTAAAACTAGGAGTGTCCCAAAATCTTGTCGCAGTCACAACTCTTACATTACATCTGTGAAAAACAGCCCAAACTTTAATACTTCACTAGAATTTGTTGCAGTTGCTCTAAGGGGTAGAGTTTATGATGACTTCTCCACTTACTCAACCACATTTATGCGCAATGCCACTGAGTTTTACCAGCAGCCAGTATGCCACCTGCTCCCTGTGAAACCACAAAGACTTTAAGAGCATCCAAGTATTTGATGACTACAGGGTGGGTGAAAAGTAACTAGGCATTAAGAATTGGTAATAAAGTCCATATTTTTTATAAAAATTTATTGAATTATATTGTACATATACTTTATTACATAGGAAAATGAAAGCAAATCTTTAAATTTCAACATAAGCAACAGTGGTCAACCAGTTTCCTTATACGGCCGGGAATGGAATGCATAGTCTTCTGATGGAAGTTGTTTGGGATATTGCTGAGAACATCTCGTGGCCGATGCCTGTGCTATCGACAAGGGAAATATGAAATCCTATTTACATCATCTATTTAGACACTGTTTTCATCATGACTCCAGTGATACTACAAGTTCTATAGCTAATTTTTAATAGTTACTAGTTACTATTTACCCACCCTGTACATCTGAATGCTGGTAAAAAATATATATATATAATAATAATAAATTAAAAGGAGGGTTTGTACTGTGTACTCAAAGAACTGTGATAAACACAAACCAAGACAGCAACACAAACAGTACTGGCTACAATATTAGAGTCATCATATCGGTACCTCACAGCTCACTGAACCGCTTTCTCATTGGCTTTAAAAACTGAACCACTAGCTAAATCCATCCCCTTGACATCACCTTGTAAAAAGACAAAAAACAAACAAATAAGTTCCTAGCTTTGTCATTGTGGATGAGAATGACCTCATCAGAGAAGGACACTCAAATTATAACTATAACTAAATAATCTATGCTACCTTATCTCATCAGATTAGACTAAAACTGTTTTGCTGTATTTTATCTCAATCCATACGTATATGAAAAGCATATATTTGTACTCCACAATAAACTTTTTATGTCAAATGATAGCGTTTTACTTATAATCCTCTTGTAGTGGTGTTCTTTTGTAATATTGGTGACCATGTTTAAGGTTTAAGTTACAGTTTCCCCTATACTTATTACAGTTTCCCCTATACTTATTTATTATAACATTCAAAGAAGTAATTTGTGACCAGTATCTGGAGGATAAAAACCTCCAAGTGGCTTATCCTGCTCTTTACTCTTTGAGCTGTGCTACAATATTTCTATAAACTATTATTACAGTAATAACATCACTTCAATTTTATGATTTTTTTATATGTAATGTGAGAAAGCACCCCATCATCGCATATAACGCACGTTTATATCTGCACATGACTGTTCTACTCAGTCCTAACAGCACAGCAGAGAGATACTGCCCTCTACAGGTTATTTATATTCAAAGACATGCAATGAGACCATTTATTTGATCAAGCACTTTACACAACCTCTTATATCTATAATATTAGAATAATGCACAAAAGTGTGAGCTTCACATATTAAATGTAAATGAAAATTTACATGAATTAATAAATGTATGTACATGTTTTAGATCAAAAAGGTCTATCAAAAAGTGAAATTTTTAATTTTTTTTTAAAATTAAGTTGTCAAAGAGATGCACAAACGGTAAACAAACACCCTGCTGGTCTTTTAAACACTGCATCAACAAGCAGAGCCATATGTTGTCTCTAGACAAACAGCTTTAGCGAAGGTTTGGCTCAGTCATTTTTTTTATACAGTTTTTTTTATTTTACGAAAACAAAAAAATCGATTTTTCCCTAAAGCATTGTAATTTAGGTTACTGTAATGTTAATTAGAACATTTGGCCGTTTTATAAGTTTATTAAAGCTGCGATACTTATTTTGGTTATATATAAACAAAAATCAGTTATTGAGCAAGTAGTACATGACAGATCAGTGTTCAAACTGCCTCCTTAACCTACCCCAACTCCCAAAAGTAAGTTTATAATAATTTAATTATAATTTGAGCTGCCGGGTTGGATTTCGCGTGTAATGTCACTTTATTTGACTTCAACACAAGTAGTCTTTAAAGTAACCTGCTATTTTATGTTTCAAATAGAGATGGCGTTAGAGGGGCAAAAGTTACGGATTGAAGCTTTAACATGAGCACCTGTTCGGCCGATGCTCTTACCTCACTCTCAGCCTAACAGCTTTACTTTCACCGAGTACGCAAGAAAACAATTACACCTTGCGTTTTTATGCACCTCTGTCTGCAATGACGACCAACAATGAACCAATATTGTTAAACTAACAATGAAACGTGATGTTACAAAATACATAACATAAATAAACTGATAATAAAGCAAACAAACGACGTTCCACGTCCATTTTTACTTTCAACTTATGCTGATAAAATATGTTACTGACATGATATAGCAAATTTTACCTTGACATCATCACACTTTCAACCAAGTCATAACAGATTTAACTCGGTGGGTTACATAAACATGCCATTAAACAAAGCCTATATATTAATTATTACAACTCCCTCTGAATGAGCAAATTGTTACAATTGTAGTGGCATGGGATATTTTCACAGTTAAGTTAAGACATCAGATATTATTAGTGTATTGATATATAGTGGTACAGACAACGTGGTGGTAAGATGCAGACAAATGTCAGCAGGTCTTGACATTTCTTTATTTAACTTTAAGGGTACATTTACATTTAGGCATTTGGCAGACGCCTTTATCCAAAGCGACTTACATTACATTATACTATACATTGATTCTGAGTATGTGCAATCCCTGGGATCGAACCCATAACCTTGGCGTTGTTAATGCCATGCTCTAATCACTGAGCTACAGGAAAGCAGAAAAGGGAAATGATCAAGCGTGCTTAAGGCTGTAAAATAGTTGAGGAAATATGTAAAGCGCAAATATTCGCCTTTGAGTTACCACTGTCTGCCTGTCAAGTAATCAGGTAGGCTTGATGTAATTAATATTCATAACGCAAAGCTTTTCCATTGGAGGTTTATCAGAAATGGTAAATTATTGCACTCTGCACTCAACTGGTTCAGCTCATATCAGATTCTTCAAGGTATTCATGGAGAGGTGGGGAGTTAACATCACATCAGCTGACCACAGGGGTCCCACAGAGATCCATTCTTGCTCCTCTGCTCTTCTCAATTTGCACATCTTCTCTAGGTGCAGTCATTAAAGCCCATGGCTTCTCATACCACTGCTACGCAGATGGTACACAGCTTTACTCTTTATTTCAGCCGGATGACCCTACCATTGCTGCACAGATCTCCACCTGCCTTTTAGACATCTCAGCCATCTACATCCACATCATGAAACTACATCATTAACTGTTATTAAACCAGCTAATTAAATGTATGTAATTTTGAATTATTATAATTTGACAAAAAACAGAATTTTTAGTATTTGCTCAAACTGTAGGTTACACATATTTACACATATTTTTTAAACACAACTATCTTAAAAATATTAGTAATGCAAGAAAGTAGTAAATGCAGAAAAGTTCAATATTTACACCGACAGGTGTCGCAGCTGGTCAGTGCGCCGATGTGGTCAGGGCGGGTGTCATGAAGGAACCGAAACTCTGAAATCAAACTGCTGTGTTTAAACCACGTTTATATTTTACAGTTTAATAATTTTTTACAAAATACACAGACTCTTGCGATGGAGATTAAATCTATAGCACACTCTATAAAACGCTGGGTTGTTTTCAACCCATGGTTGGGTAAAATGTGGACAGAACATATTGCTGGGCTATAAAATTGCCCATGCTGGGTTATTTTAACCAAAAATGCTCGGTTGTTTTAACCCATGGCTGGGTAACAACAGCCCATAGGTTAATTTATAATCCATATAATCGTTTTTTAGAGTTCCTGTTATTTCTGTACATATTACTTTATCATCTGGCATACGTCTACAAGCGTGAAAACGTTTACTGTGTTTCCATGTTGTTTCATTGTTGTTAACATTGTTTCCATGTTGCTGTGTTTCCAACTTTAATTAACAAGTAATTTTATAACAGATTAAACATCAGACCTATGAAAACACATGAATCAATGCTAACATTTTTATTTGAACGTGGGCAACATTAACTGTCCCTCCTAGCATTTAATAACTGCTTATAATAATGTTTGTTGAAAAATAAACGGTATGGTGAAGTGACAGTGGTGTGTTTTCATGTAACATACAAATACGCAGTAAATCAGCACGCGACGCACACATTTCAAGAGTATGCACATGTGAGCCGTGTGTATCCATTGGCTGCTTCACGCGTAGAAGTTCATCCTCCCCCGTGACGCGCGATAAATGTCCGTCCTCCAGCTTCTCTGCCTACAGACAATCAGAGCTCAGCTTTGCGTCGCCTCTGCCTTTGTTGTCTTCCGATGCGGAATGCGACACTCATCAGAAAAGTGATTTAGCTTTGCGCTTTAGAGGAGTATTTTTATGGGTTTGATCTTTTGCTAGACTTGCATTTGTTAAGCATTTTGCGTTATAGAAACATGACTGGAGTTTTTGACAGCCTCAGTACAGATATGCATTCAAACCATATTACCTCCAGCAATTACCACAGTCTTCAAAAATCCCAGGAATCGCCTACTCTACCGGTCTCCACCGCCACCGACAGCAGCTACTATAATAATAACCAGCAGGCTGGGCAGTGCACTGGATCTCCATACGGCCAGATCAGCTCTTACCAGTATCAGAATAACAGCATGAACGGCGTCCAGTATAACACCAAATCATACGAGCTGGGCTTCGGCAATGCGTTCGACCCCTACAGCGGTTACGGCTCCTGCTCCTCTCCAACGCCTGCAGATGCTGGTAAATATGTCGCTTCTGTTAGTATTTGGAAAGTCAGTGTAGAATGTCATGTGGTCATATTTTACATTAAAGCGCGCATGCTATTGCGTACTGAGAAATAAAGGACAACATTTTTATTTTATGAGGCGGTTTGTAATTTTGTTTTAATAAATTCTAGTAACTTAACATGTACAACTAATAACATTTGACCAAATCATAGGGTTATTTCAACAGATTAGTCTCTAGAAGATAATTCTATTTGTTTTAAAATAATTTTCTTTATATTAGTTTTATAGTTATAAGTTTTTTTGTTTTGCATTTATTTTTTTTGTCACAGAAAAAGAGGATAGTGAACCTGAAATACGAATG
Organism: Botia almorhae; assembly: GCA_036877575.1. Classification (NCBI taxonomy): domain Eukaryota; kingdom Metazoa; phylum Chordata; class Actinopteri; order Cypriniformes; family Botiidae; genus Botia; species Botia almorhae. The sequence goes on from JAZGTJ010020327.1 coordinate 6,008, forward strand.
GTTAATGGAAAGCCAAAGAAGGTCAGAAAACCTCGAACCATTTACTCGAGTTTCCAGCTTGCGGCACTGCAGAGAAGGTTTCAGAAGACGCAGTATCTGGCCCTGCCGGAGAGAGCTGAACTGGCCGCATCTCTGGGCCTCACGCAAACACAGGTGACACACCACCAATACCATCCATAAATATACCAACCTACATGAAAAATCTTTAATTCTGCTTTCATTAACAAAATGTAACTGCAAAATATATTATAGTATCAACACCTTAGAGCATTTATTTGGGTGTGCTTGCACGTAAATATTGCCAATTAGATGCGGAATATTACATTGATTCAGAAATAATTGTGCTTTATAAATCAAGAATATGACCGTCTTTTGCATAATATAATTATGTTATTAGAAGTGTTTGTTTCTTTGAGTGGTTGAGTGTTGAGTGAGAAAAGCATATAAATATGACAGCCTTGTAGTTTGTTAGATATGTTAGAACTGTAAATAAAACAGCTAGTTAACCAGCAGATTTACGAAACAAGGAACTGAAACAAATTGATGTGGATTGAAAACAATTATACTCTAAAAATATATTGAGATTAATTTCTTTTTTGTTTAATGTTTAATGTTTTGTTCATAATGACAATATTTAGTGATTGTGTGTCTTTGTTTTAGGTAAAAATCTGGTTCCAGAATCGTCGTTCAAAATTCAAGAAGTTGTGGAAAAGTGGAGAAATCCCACCCGAGCAGCATGTGGCCTCCAGCGAGTCTCCCCCTCACCACTCACCGCCTCTTAACAAGGCCTGGGACTTCACACATAATCAGAGAATGAACACTGTAAACGCCGGTTTGCCCCAGAGCAGCAGCCCCCCGAATACGACTACTCCTTCCTTTCTGACAAATTACCCCTGGTACTCGCCCACGAACTCTGCAACCCATTTGCAAAACACAACCATCAGCGCCGGAACCATATTTTGACGCAAAAACTGAGAAATTCGCATTGTTAACTTGCAGCTTAACAAATGACTTTTAGTCTTATATTTTCTGGTCTGAATAGTGCAACGTCACCTTTGCCACGTTGATCATTTCCAGTGCGCTCTAACCTTACACTGTTTTTCATGCAATGGTATCTACAGGCTGACACTAAAGAATCAAACATGTACAATTATTTTTGTATTTATATATTTTGTTTCTAGGGGTGGTTTATCATTGGAATTAAACCCATTGCTCAGTCAGCCATTATTATCGAAAGCCTGGAGAACTCATGTGGACATTATTGTGGGAATATTGCAGCAGGATGTATAATAACCATCAGAGAATATGTAGCACAACCTCAAGTTGTTTGGTGCCTTTTAAAAATGACCTCACTGTCCGTGTACACCGTACAATGTGTTCATGCGGCTGTCTTTGATTTAATGTGTTCTGTTAATTTTACATGTAGTACATAAGGTAAATTGACAAAACAACTCTAGTCATTTACTTGAGTGTTTCACCACATCATCCTAATAATATTATCATAGGATATTTTATAGGGTTCTTACTGTATATTTTATTATGGACAAAAAAACAAACGAAGCTACTGATTATCCAAAAGTCAAGTTCACCTGTTAAAGGGTATTTTCTCTGAAGTACTTTGTTTTATTTATTTTAAATTCTGCCACTAAAATTACTTAAATTTATTTATTTAAAACGTTTCAGGCGAATTTACTGTTTATGTTCTCGTTTAGTAAGAATTTCTTTTTTTATAATAATTTACTGTAGGAATGCTTCGTGTGTTTTTTTCGTGGATCTGTCCACGTCTCCGTCTTTTGCTCTTTTGAGCCTGTAATCTTTAATAAGTCTGCCTGGAGACGCGATGCAACGGCTTTTTTTAAATGTTTCACACAAAACCCACAAATTCACCTTTTGTTAACTAATGTGACAGGTGTGACCACTTTGTAATAAGCAGGTCAAGAGAGCTTATTTAACTTATTTCGGGTTTGAAACAATCAGCTGCACAGTTTTTGAGGGCCACCGAATTCGGTTGGACTACTGTTTCCCAAATGTTTCAGACAAACTTAAAGACAAAGCAGGAGCCCGTCACATGCGAGACGCTCGACAGAACCTCTGGCAGGGAATGAGCGCTCAACGCGCCCCAGCACGAATGCGTTCGGCTGCGTTCAGACTCTCTGGAGTCAGAGCTCTGCGCTCCAGACTTTTTATGAAGTCATCCCAGCCAAAAACACAACTCACAACTGCCCCGAGCAAAACAACATGGAAACATTCTAATAACTTCCACAGCCCCACGCACAATACAAGGCCTCTGTAATGGGGGCTGGGCTGCCTGGAAGCCTACATGAGTTTTCCATGGCATATAACAAAGGAAAACTTGTTTATTTGTTTGGAGTCCTGTTTGTTGCAGAAAATAAAATGCTTAATGCGTGACATGCCCAGTTTTTTTCAGACTTCACAACTGCAGGCACGTTTACTGCGTTTACTTACTGAGTATTTTTAATTAGGCATGAGTCACAGCTCATTTGTTTCTAAAATTAAAAGATGAATGCATGGCCACGTGTGGCTTCTTGTTCTTTTTCAAAATCAGGTTACAATTGTTTAACAGATCGCTATTCTTGTTACATTAATCTATTTGTTTGGGGGTTCAAAAGCTGTAAAGCAGACACATGTAATGGGGATGTATCTGGTCAGTGATTACAAGCTGTTATGTGTCGCCCCAGGCTAAGAATCTGCCCCGCAGAGATTTACAAGATCCGGGCTATATGCTCCGTTGAATAAGCAAGCCAGGAAAAGGGCTAGGTTTTACCGATAGTAGTCGTTTTACTTCAGGGTGTAGGCATTTACATTACATTACATTTACATTTAATCATTTAGCTGACGCTTTTATCCAAAGCGACTTACAAATGAGGACAAGAAAGCAATTACAATAAGAGCAACTATGCTATAGATAGGTCTCAGGTATTTTAGCACAGTATAAGAAGGCGATTTTTTAAAATAAAAGAAGTAGAAGTGGCGGTGTGTTAGTCAAGGAACTGAAGACGAAATAGTTGAGTTTTTAGTCGTTTCTTGAAAACAGCTAATGACTCAGGTCGTTCTGATAGAGTTATGAAGTTCATTCCACCAACCGGGCAGAGTGAAAGAGTCCGGGAAAGTGATTTCTTCCCTCTTTTGGATGGAACCACAAGGCGACGTTCATTAGCTGAACGCAAGTTTCTGGAGGGCACATCAGTGCGAAGAAGGGAGAGCAGGTAAGAAGGTGCGAATCCAGTAGTCACCTTGAATGCGAACATCAGAGCCTTGAATCTGATGCGAGCAGCTACTGGCAGCCAGTGCAACCGGATGAACTGCGGAGTGACGTGTGCTCTTTTAGGCTCGTTAAAGACCACTCTAGCTGCTGCGTTCTGAATCGACTGCAGGGGCTTGATAGTACAAGCCGGAAGCCCTGCGAGGAGAGCATTGCAGTAGTCCAGTCTGGAGAGAACAACAGCTTGAACGAGGAGTTGTGCTGCATGTTCCGATAGGAAGGGTCTGACCTTCTTGATGTTGTAGAGGGCGAATCTGCAATAACGAGCGGTTCTAGACATGTGATCAGAGAAGCTCAGTTGATCGTCAATCATTACTCCAAGGCTTTTGACCGATTTGGATGGAGTAATGGTTGACCCATTTCGGCCAAGCCCTAGCTCTCAGTAACGCGCTGTTAATGAGAAACAGTTTACGCACGCTGTCCCTTGAGACAAGCTCTTAGGAGAGTTTGAATTGTGATGAAATATAATGAAATATCACATCAGTTCTGGTGTACACAGCCGTCTAACCAAAGCAAATCATGTTAACCCGTTTTCCAAACGTAAAACGAGCCAGACGCTTGACCACAAACAGCTTCCTGTCAGCCTGTATATTTGCTGCTCATGTGTATCTAGCAGCTCGCAACAGAACATTGTTTAGTTCTCTCACAGGTGGCTCAGCGCAGACAAGTGTCACACCTTGCAAATGAAGACGAATGTAAAGTTGTATTGAAGCCATCTGCAGGCACATGCTCTGCATGCCTTTCTCTCTGAAAGATTAGCAATGACACTTCCGGAATCCTGTAGACAACTTAAAAAATACCATACCCTATCCCTAATTTATACTCTGATCTGTAATTTTATCCACAATTGCTCCAGTTGAGCATTCTGGCTCCCCGATCTGAAAGCCTGCAATTACTATATAATTCTTCGCAATTTTAGATGTCCTAATATGGACTGTAATTTTTGTGCAAGACAATTTCCAGCTATTTCAAGCATCAACATTGTCAAAGTTGTATGTACATAATAAATGGTAATATCAATGCATAGTTTTTAGCATAACATCTTGACTCCGCGATAATTATATCCGTTTGGAGCCTACGCAAAATTAGCCTGAATTGCATGGTAACTGCTGCTTTAAATTTTTAAAAATTACTCATAATTTTCCCAAAGATTACCA
>JAZGTJ010020328.1:0-10447 GCA_036877575.1 Botia almorhae
GTCGTCTTAATTGTTTTCTGCTATCTCAGTAAGTTATTATCCATCTTTCTGTGTTTTCTAGGTAAACCTGAGCAACTTCTCCTGGGAGACTCTGGGGGACAGTTTTAAATCTCTCTTGAAAGCAGATGGTGACGTGATAACAGAGCAGCACACGTCTTGACCGGGACCTTAAGAAATACATTCATATTTAAAATCCAGTCTCATTTTGAAAGTTTGATATATTTAGAAATTGTTGGACAACCTCCTAAAATGTGGTAACGCAACCTTTTTTTTATATATACCTCTTAAAAACTAGTCATCTAAGAGAAACATCTGTATGTTAACTTTAGTGCTTCGTATGCAGGAAAAAACAACTTTTATATTTGTGGTTAATGGAAAAAAAGAACAAAGTAAAAATAAACAATCAAAAAACCTGTAACCGCTCTCGTGTCACGCATAGGCGGGCCCACCTCATATTTCAGCTCATATCCATTTTTATCCTTTGTGCTGAGGACTACAGCCTGGAATTCTGGAGTCTTTGGTTCCCACTCCGACAGAGCGGCAGCCAAGTTGTGGCTTGAAACGATGTGGGCTCTTGCTCCACCTGAGGTTGCCAGGTTGTGACAAAGTCCCCCGAGGCTCAGTAAAGGTTGATGCAAGGCTTCCCCAGGACTGCGGTTCAGTCTAAATATGGTTCTTTTATTTTCCTTGCATTGGAGATCTGGCTGTACCTTACATCTGGGAACCCACTGCATAATTAAGGGGTCCTGGTAACTAGCTATTTATATGTGTTTGCAAAATGTAAAAATACTGGGCAAACTAACAATGGCCTGTCAGATTTTCCATCTTATTTAAAGATGTGTCTGCTTTCACATCACAGCAATGCCACAATCTCTCGGCCCGCTTCAAGTCTGCCAACATGTGTGTTATTAAAAGAGGCTCGACTTTTATTGCTTAAGTTATTGAAGGATTCATCCTTTATTATCAGGCATTCTCTCAATAAAGCTGCAGACCCTCTGGCGTAATTATTTTAGATTTATCGATTATTCAGGTGCATTGGATGGAGGATTAAAATTACTCGTTCAAATATAATCACGTCACTGCCTTCTTGCACATAACCAAAATTAGTCTCATTACTCCTCATTAAGTAGAAGAGCTTCTTTAGTGCCTACAGAAAAATGGTCCTAATATCCTACATTCATCTGTAACATATTTTATATTTTAGGGGGTCGGTGAGATACTTCTGCATGTCTTGTCTGTAGTATGATATTTTGAAAAGTGGATTATCAATGCATTATCACAATTATGGACATTGTTCATGGGCACTTCCTGTGGAATTCTGTAATACAGTTTATCTTATTTTGGTAACTGAAAGTGAATACTTTGCTTAACGTAAATAATGAGTTACCTGATGTGATCGAAGTTTTGACAGATCTGGAATCATTGAGAAAACGCTCCAGCCGTGTCAGATGAGTTTGCCATCTACTCTGAGTCTGACCTGAGGTCAGGACCTAATGACGCCATAAAGCCTATATAACCTGCCGTTTCTGTAGTCACAAAATGTCACCCCACATATAAAAACTTAATAGCAACCTCTATAAAATTCAGTGCACATTAAACCATTTCATTGGCCTGTTGCTGTTTTCTCACTGATGGTGTTCTAAGAAGCACAAAATTTTGATGAAGTAAAACAAATGAAGTATGAAGTCACTTATGAAGATTTGTGCATTTGCTTTTTGTTTGGACCCTGCAGTTCCTATGTCAAATTTACCCAGTATTATGTGGACACACAATCTAAGAATGAGTTTCTCGTCAATATCTTCCAGAGATTATATGATGCCCCATGAGTGTGTAACGCAGCTGGCAGGTTGCCACTCATTTTTTTGTGACTGAAAGGAGAATCTGATACAGTTTCAGGTATTAATATTGGTGCCTTCAAAATCAGCTTTGAGGTTAGGTATGATATTCTGACCTTTTAATGTTATGAAATAATGGAATCTCAGTTTAAAGATCCTCACAACATCGGGATGATGTCACCTCATTGCTGAGATGTTTGCTGGAAAGAGCAGAATTCAGAGCAGCAACTAACTGCAAATGAAACGCCACCGAATCATCACAGCCTCTGAAACCAGCTAAAGGATTTAGGAAATGGAAAATGGAAATAGCATTTTAATGAGAGCACTCAAGTTCTGACTTTGGTGGTCACAGTACAGTTTGACTGTCATCAAATTTGGAATCGTTTATCATATGTACACAAAATAAAAGTCTAGTCAGTTAAACACCAAGAAATAGAGCTGGTTCAAATTACATATAGTCTTTCTATTTATATTTCTTTAGTTCTTGGTGTTAAATATTTTATTTGAATAAATATTAATGATGAATTCCGTCAGTGTATACCTGCTAGATGTCTTTGCTATTGTCTTAAACTTTAATTTTAACCATAATTGTTGAAAATAAACTCATTTTTCTGTCAATGAATTGTAAGCAGAATACAGTTTAAGAAGTCAGCTAAGTGTCGCTTGGGGGCATTTTTAACTTGGACTATTAACATAAAACAGTAGCATTAATTTATGTTTCAACAGAAACTTTAATTCGTCTAACATTTTCTTCATTGCTTTAAATGTAAAAGCGAAATAAAGGAAGGAAAGAATCTCCAGTGAAAGTTTTCTGGGGAATACAGATTTGTTGGCGTTATTTACAGTTTATTTACTTCAGTCTATTTTTTTTCACACCAGCTCATGTTATGGCATGCTGTCCAATCATACCATTACCAAGGGGGAAGTGTGTACTACTATTTGCGGTTGTACAGTACGGTTGTGTGATTATATCATTTGTTTGTTTCTCCACACATTAAAACACAGGAGGCTACTTCAGCATTGATGAGTGTTTCATGGTTTCTAGAAATCCTTGCAAAACAAATAGAAAAGTAGTTACTAAAGAGTTCTCATCCTTTGAATCCAATCACGTAAACTATATCAAAGTTCCTATCCCTCATCTTTAAGGAAGACAGGATAAGAAAGAGAGAGAGAGAGAGAGAGAGAGTCAGCGTTAGTTGTCCTTGTGTGACACAGTCATATGCTATCAATATGCTGCCATGTTCTCTTGGAGCACAGACTTTTTTTAATGGGGCCTGGTGGTTAGAACATGGCAGGCATCTCACAGGGACACTGTATTGTTATGCTTTCATTTATATGTTGGGCTCTTTCTTGCGTTTCTTTTTCTGTTTTTTTGCAGACTTACAAAGACGCTCGTTTCCATGAAGCTCTGCCAAGAAAGATGGGAAAACAAAGTGTGGGGGTGGGGTGTGTGGGAGTTTGTCGGGGTTCGGAAAAGCGCAGCGGTCTCCAGTTATTACATGAAATCATTAGACGTGGAACGTCTTGGCTTATGTAGAGAAAACATGAAGGCCGCAGTTCCTCTGTACGCCCCTAAGCCCACCGACCGCATGGCGTCAACGGAGTCCTTCACACTGCTCGCAACGGTTAGCAGGCCCGATAATTTGATCAATTTTGTTGTTGCTGTTTGTTCGCAAACGTGATGCCACGATGACATTTATAGCCACATGGAAGAATATGATACTATGTTATGTGCTATTTAGTGGTAGTAATGCGGCGAAGAATATTCTTAAAATAAAAATGACTATTTTTCTTTAGATTCAGCATTGCACGCTGAACGTGATCATATTTCAATTGCACCGCGGCATTTAGAAGCCAATTTGACAGAACACGTTAGTTTTGCACATATTAATGAGCAAAGCACCACCTGCAATACGAAGTGTGAGCTGTGTTGCACAATGCCCGGTGTCATGTGACCGCGGGATCCGGCACGGAATAAATCTGGGCGTTCGCTTCGTGTACACACTTTATGTCTGCCAATATTCTCCCCTGGGTTACTTACCACTTCAATCCGTCCACCCACACTTTTTTATTTCTTGTTATTTGAAGCATTTAATGCAAGGCTGAGTGCTGCAGCTTGCCCTCTAGTCTCTTCTCGGGCTGCGTCTGTGTGATATAATGTCAAACGCCTACTTCTGACCGAGGCCCACATGGTGTGAAATGAAGCACTGAGGTGTACCTGATGGAAGCAATACTATTAGTCTATCATGACATTAGTGCTCTTATATTAACTGTATACACATATAGACGTGTTATAAGGGGATGCATTTAAGAATCCAAGCGCCAGAATAGTGGTTGTATGTGCCATCTTGTGGCTTTCTCTTCTCCTCTGTACTTCTGCATTTCCTTGTTTTTTTGTGTAGCTGCTTCTCCAGCATATTAAAGCCAGTAAGCCATGCTTTGTCTAGCAAGTCAAACTTTTTAGGCAGTTTTTGAATTATACAATGACTTTTAGCAGGGTCCAGATTTTAAATGGAGCTCTGTGTCTTGCATAACCAAAATTGCACCCATAGCACAAATAGCCAAACATAAAATCTCTTACTTTGGCTTAACTTGGCATGTTTTGTGAATGTCCTGCTGTATACTCGCATTGAAGTCAAAAAAATAAAATTGTATATATACAACAGGGCAGTAAGTTACTCAAGTATCTTATTTCAACACATTAAATTTAGTAGATACACTTATGAAACGATCTGTTTATTGCCTAGTCTTACTTTTATTGAAAATGCCTTACTGTTACCACAAATTGTACAGAATTTTGTTTTCTGCACAGTATTGAATCTGTTCTCCTTGGGGGGAATTTTAAGTATTAATTGGGGGGTTACAATTCAGGGTGTCAAAACTTACAGACTAAACCCACCGAGTTTAACATATGAATCAAGATTTCTGCAAACGTTTTGCGGAGAAAAACAAGACATGCTTCTTTTCAAAGGTTTTGCAAAGAAGGTCTTGGTGGCCTGCCGAACTCGTTAAGGTCCCTGAAACGCAGCTGCGCCAGAGAGGTCACTAAAAGCTGCATCTCATTTTACTGCGTTATTTTCAGAGAAACGCACAAACCCGCAAATCTGGTTTATGTCGCCCTCCTGTTCTCTTTAGCACGCCTTCATCGGTACTAGTGGCGATGCCAAACTATGAGGGATCTGATGCAGGCAAAATGCTACAAGGAGGGATGGCTCGTCCCGTAATTACAGACTCTCTCTTATCTCTGGGATGGAATTAAAAACACATTCCACGCAGACAGTCTCAGTGCTGGCCTGCGGGAAACAAATAAAAAGAGACTGCTGTTAGAGAATTGGAGAGGACTTTGGCAGTTTGATTAGAAACTGATGTGATCGTGGTCGTGCTGTACGTTATCTGACAACTTGAAGGGTTGATAGGGTGACTTGCTTTGTGAGGGATGCCAAAGACTGAGGTTGTGTGGGATTAACCTCTCAGAGTTTAATATACAGTATGCAGCACATCAAGTCAATACATAATGACTTGGGGTTAGCAATTCATGTTCATCATGTTATAGGTAGGCAGAAATTTGTTTTGTTGACTTTTAATAAAAAATACATTTTTTAAAAATTAGAGAACAAAACAGTTTTTTGCACATTTTTTACCATTAATACAGGACAATAGACAATTTTTTTTACATCAAAGCAAATACAAACAGTAATAGTCTTGTGTTACTAGAAAATAACTGTACACTCTGGAAAGCAAATAAAATAGCTTTAAGCCCATTTATTTTAAACTAATAAGAGTGCATACCATGTTTATGGTAAACTACCAGTTTACAAATTCATTTACAAAAATATTTTTTGCAATTTATATCGTTACAAATATACATCTTTTCAAATTTGTCAATGATGTTTTAATGAGGTATATGTAAAAGTAACTTGCATATACAGAAAAATGAAATTAAATATACTGCCTGAACTTATAAATGTAACTTAAAAATATGTGAAGCATCTTTTTCAAGGAACAACAATATAACATATTCTTATACATATAACACTGGGGTCATTTTACTTGCCCTCTGGTCCAAAGATCTCAAGGCTTTCAATAAGAATGAACTCCACTATTTGGTTCTGGTACACCATATTGACTTCCATGTTTCCTGATTCAAATTCTGGCCACATCAGAGTTGGTCCAAACACAATGCTGATGCCCTGGGTCGACATTAAGTTTTGCTGCGACTTTGTGAGGACTCTGTAACACAGAAAACAATGGATCCGTCGGGTGAGCAATACAACAGCAATGAACATTGTTTTGTTTTTCAGAAACCGTCTCGTGGATATCCCTAATGGAACAACTGACTACAGTGTACGTGTATAATTTTCCCCTTGAAATGTGTATACGCTCTTGTCATAAAACCTGCTCAGATTATCGGTGATGAACCAACAGTGGGGTGTTTTTAAAAACATGTGCGTGGTCCTTGGAGGCATCTAAGCGCACTTTTAGCAGAATCTCTCTGAGCTGAGGTTTGGCTGTGGTAAAGAAACAATCAATACAGGGTATTGGAGGACTCATGCAAGGAGTCAGATTGGAGCCCTCTGGCTCTGTTATGGGCTGAGGCCTGGAAAAGAAGGGAGGGATTGTGGTGAAAGGCTGCGTTCCAAGTTGTCAACAGGATCCTGACTAAGAGGTGGGAAGATGGCTTAACATTTAGGAGCACGCTTTGTATGGTTTAGCGGCAGCCCAGTTCTGAAAGGTACTGACCAGAAGTGTGTTGGGTTTAGCGTGCCTACAGACCGTGCCATCTATGTTTTTGGTCACGTCTATCAAAATAATGGTCTACAATTATACAACTTAACCATCTATAATCCCAGTGTCATTGTCAAAATACCACTATTATAAAATACATTTTAGGACACAGCAAGACACGTCCGTCCGAGAGGGTAATGGTCATGCTACGTGTGACATCTCTCTGCATGTGTTTTGGGGACTTTTGGGAAGTCGTTTTAGCTGAGAAACACAACTTAAGAGGCAGGCCAAGCCCTCTCAATAATTCCCCATTAATGTGTATAATTAACCTCGGCCGTTCCGCTTCCCCTGTACATCACAGCTAGACGCTTGTCCTGCCATGAGCATTTTAACCTAATTAGCGCGCTATGATGTAAGGATCCCGGCTGCCATTGCTAATGGTCCGCTAATGATCTTAAAGAGAGAGACTTCATTTCCGAAGTGATTTTTCAAAACATTAAATATGAAGCTTTTTTGTCGAACCTTTTAGTGTTTTTTGGTAATTATGCTACTGTGACACCACTATATACTATGGAGCCCACATCCCCCACCTTCATGTTCATTTGCGCTATCAGTAATGCCAGATCGATTAAAATGATGATAGAAGCTTAATTACAGTCATTATCATTTTCAATTACAGAAGTATCACATGTTGGGCAGAAGTGAAAAATGAAGAAATCCTCTATCAGGAAAAAAACACTGTTCTTTATCCTGTAAACACTTTTTTGTCAAAAGTGAAAACTTTTAATACCGTATTAAATATATACAACTGGACAGAAGAAAAATTAGTTGAAAGAATTTAGTTCATCTAAATGGTTTAGATAAAAATAAAGGGTTTGAGGTGTTTCTTGAATTGGAAAAGGGGAAGGATACAATCTGGTCATCAGTATCGGGGTATTTGTGGCAAAATGCGCTCATTAAACCGTCGCTTGACTTGGAGCCCAGTGAAGTTACTCTGGTGTCTGGATAAGGGCCAGGCTGAGGGCAGCTTGACCGGAGGTGACTGCGTTACGCTTGGTTGAATCTGACAAATCATTGATATCCCGTACATAAGCCGACGTGTACGGCTCAAGATGCCAATGGTTATTAATTAGCATCTCGTTTGCATGACAGGAAATGGAGGATAGCGCACAATGCCGTCATTCCCCGCCTAGGAGGCCCGTGCTAATTGGGTCAGCCTCGCTGGCTTCTGAAGAACCATGGGACGAATAATAAATTGAGGTGGGGGTTACAGAATCGCTCCAAGCTTTAAACTGTGTCATTTTCATGTTATGCCTTGATGAACCTTCGAAAGGCTAGCTAGAATCAGGGGAATGTTTTTGTGCTTGACTTTGATTTTGTGATATTTACAGTCTGGGTGTTTTGATTTTTTTACGTCTTGGTTTATATTACAGCCGTACCTTTGGCATACAAACATATATTTATATACACGTGAATATTGAAACTTGCACAACAGCAGTTTTCTTTCAATCTAATTTAAGAGACACAAACATAGATGAGAAAACGTTTTTTCTTGGCTTTCCTGATCAGCGGTCGCTCCAGGTTTCTTCTCCAACACAAAGCGTACAAAACCTTGAATTACTAACAAAAAACAAAACCTGTGGCCTTTTAAATCACTTGCGGTAAACGGGAAATATGAGCGGTGGTGACAAAACCTCCCACAAAAAGAGACATAAATAGCACTACCGAGCAAGTGTACTGTTGAGAAAATCTGGTTGCCTTGACCACATCATCACAATGCGAGCACACAACTGGTTATTGAATCCAGGCTCCATGGACCAGAAGAAAAAATGAACATTGGTTCCACGCGGGCATAGAAAGCGCCCACAACAAAGAGCTTTTGACTTTCACCACTTCTGCACGGGCCAAGCCAGAGAAAAATATAATCCACAAAAAAAGCTTGACAGCAGGAGTTCAGAGACACGCTTTGATTAAGATTTACCTGTTGTCGAATAGAAAGACGGGAAGCGTACGGTACATGCTGACACTCATATGGAGCTTGTGCATATCAACATGCTGTTCAGGATTTTTCCTAAAAAAAAAATCGTAGTAATCTCACATGTCTCTAGAGTTTCAGAGGAGATCTTAAAATCTCAAACTGTGTAATTCAGAAATTTACAATATAAACTCTTTAAATATTTTTTTACAAATAATCTGATCTATGCTATCCACATAAATATTGTCTCTTATTGTCTCATTTGTGTCACAATGTAAAACGTAACTGAAACTATAAAGGAATAGCTAGAGAAGGTGCACTTTAACCACTTGTGAACCGTTTGATCGCAAATCTAAAACTGCGGAGTACAGAAACAATTAAAAAAACTCTTCTCCCAAACATTACAGAGAACAGTGTATGTTTCCAGAGTTTTACAAGACCAACCTTTGAGCAAATTTTCCTCTGGCCTCATCTGTTCTCTCTTCATCTCACTCTGCACTGTACCAATATTCCCCCGAATCAGAATGAATACGTTGGTCTCAGAAAACAACAGATTGCAACACACACTTTAGCCTAATTCGCCATGACCGCACATTCTTTGCCTTGATTCATGGGAAAGCCATCCTGATATTTAGAGAGGGAAAAAGTAGAGAGAAACTGGTATGACTTAAGTGAGAATGTAAAATGAACCGAACCACATCACTTGGCCAGGGTGTGGTACCCACAATGCAAAGCGTTACGCTTCGGATTCTAGGCACTAGTCTTTATTGCTCTAATAGTGAGAGAAAAGGAACGTCGCTGTGGAGAGGGAACAGACTTGGTGGCACTACAGGGATTTTCCGTGTCACCGCAAGTTTCACTGTAACAGTTTTTGGTAAGAAGAATAAAAGCTGAATGGATTTTCTAATGCTTTCATTCAGTGAATTTATGGTAATGTTCTACCCTCGTGCTTGTGTGCAGATTGTAGAGTTTTCTGAATCAGTTCAGGTCCTTTCCAATATTTCTGTGCCACTGTTTCAAATGTATTTTTAAAAATAATGACCTATGCTATGGGACGAGAGGCAGCAAGTTTGTTTTAGAATGTTACACCCTCTGAAAAAAATACAAGTCTTGTCAGTCATAATCACAGAATGCAAGCCCGGTTGTCCTCAACACATCAGACTCCCAGAATTTGGTGTTCCTGTTTAGAAAGTGTTCAATGAGCATCCCTCTGTCTCTCTCAGTCACACATTAGTGTTTTCTGATTGGGGGACCTGGCATGGGCAACCCAACAGACTTTAGCACTAGTGCCAAAGGGCATGTTCCATTGGGGGAAGGGAGGAGGGGGTGCTCATCAATCTGAGATGAGTCCTGTGGCCCTCCTGTGCAGGGTGGTAAATGTGCAGAAGGGTAAAGTGGGATAGAACACCCCTCCTGGGAGATGGAGACTAGCCATATGGCCTTCTGGCTGTGCCAGTAACGCTATCATGGACAAGGGCTTTGAGCACTGACACACACACACGCACATACACACACACATTATGGTTCATATTGAGTCCTCTGTTCATGTTGCATCCTGTTTGTATAAGGTACAATTTGACACTAATTGTTAATGTAATTGAAAATGACCTAATAAAAGAAGATAACTTCTTTGTTTATTTGTATAGGTAATCTATGATATGATATAGAATATGATATAGAATATAGAATGATAACATTATATATTATTATACCACAAATAGTTTTGTTGCTTTATGATGATTTGTCCATAGCTGTGGTTTATTCACATAAAGCACAGCTGTGACTTCAGTACCAGGCTTTGTAATCATACTTAATGGTTATTGTTGCATAGCAACATTTACATGTCAGGAACTGTGTCTTCTAATAGAGAGATGGTATTTAGTGATTTTACTTTACATCATGTAATAAATAT
>JAZGTJ010020329.1:0-10447 GCA_036877575.1 Botia almorhae
TGTCATTACTTACTGACATTTGACACTATTTTACTAATATAGAATTGCAATTCAACAAATTTGTATAGTCAAACTGTTTATTATGGTTAAAAATGTAAATGAATGATTTATGAACCTTAGATGTGCATTGCAGTAGCTCTGCTGCAAAGATTCACTCCTATTAAAGGGTTTTGATCTCAGGCTTTCACACAATCTTCTGTAAACTAACAATACCAACATTTTTCTCCAGTCTGTTTGACAGAACTGTCCGCAATACTCCAAACCAAGCTGTCATAACAGCTTCATGTTTTAATGGGGATTATTTTAGGATGGCCTATTACGAATGTCTTTATTAGCTGGCTATGTTGCTGAAATCTGTTTAAGATATCTTACGCTAACATCCGCAAGCTGTTACAAACAAGGCTGTCTTGTACATGTTGGCTGAGGTTTCTCTGTCCTTCTCTGTCCGCATCCAGGGATACATAGGGAGAGCTACAGTAGGACACGGGCTAAAGCTAAAGCATCAGCCAGACCAAAACCACTAAACAAAACAGCGCAGTGAAGCCATACCGTGCTAGCTAATTAGCCAAACTAAACAGCAGCCTCGCCGCATAGATTTGTACTGAACATACGGTTTCCCGGTTAGTTTTACAAAAGCACCGTGGCAACACAATGTTGTGACAGCTGTAATCCCGCTAATAATGCGGACTAGCTCGCTAAACGTACGGCTCGCCGCTTATTCAGGTACCCGGTGTGTATTACCTCTCTCTGCAGCGGTGGTACGAGCTGTTTTCAAACACTTCAAAACATCGTTTTCAGTCCCGCAGGTCATGTTGATAGAAAATGTTGGACATAATAACCCCATGCCGTCTGAGACGTAAAACATCAATGAAAACGCACGTTGTCTATTCCAGTACTCTGCACAGCGGCGGTGGCAGCAGCAGCTAGATGACTGTGGGAGCGTGCCGAGGCGTGACGTCACAGCTGGTCGAACGGTTTTGATTACAAACATCGTCATGAACAATAAAAACATACAAATAATAAGCAAAAATAAACAATGATAACAAAGGTTACAAAGGACAAAGAAAGACCTATTCCGCCAAAAAAGACTTTTAATTGTTTTTCTTGAATGATGCTGATTATGTCAAGTTTTGCTTTGGGATTTTATACCCATACATTGAGTCGATAAAAATTATGTTTCTACAGGTAATTTCTATTGTGCAAGACTGTAGACATATTGAAATGACATGTAAAAATTAAAGCCTTTACATTAAACACAACATTGCTATCGACTTTGTCATATCTTAATTATGGGATTGCACAGAAAAAACTGTGCATGCAATGGTTTTATGAGATATGACAGACATTAAAAGAACAGGGTCAAAACAAAGATATTATCTGCATATTAAACAGCATTAAAAAAACAGAGAAAGTCGAAAACAGCGAAAGTAATATGGGGAAATGGAGTGAGTCAAAAAACATTTTTTACTCACCAAACAGAAATTACATGTACCTTTACAGCTCTCTAAAGACTAACAGAAGATTTTGTTTTCTTGTCAGTACAAAATACCCATTTTACAGACAATTAAAAACATTTTTCTTTTAAAATAACTGGTAAAATAACAACAGCACATTACATAAAAACTAACTGCTGCAAAACCTATTAAAAAACTACATTAAACTGACTTAAAAACTAAAATTTAAAACAGTACCCTAGGTTTTTCTGCGTCATTAAAATTGTTTTACATCCCTTTTTTTAAAAGTAATGCTTTGTACACAAACTTAAAATCTAAGCATCATAATTTTTTTTTTCAGCTATAAGACATTCTCCAAAAGAAATGTATTAGGTAATAACTAGTGGTAAGGTAAGGGGCTTTTTGACTCCCTGCACATCTGAGTGTTGATTTAAACAATACTAAAATGTGATTCACTTTTGAATCACATTGAATGCTAAATCTTCTCTTATCTGAATCTGACAGAGAAAGGCTAATTACTATCCATTCAATTCAGTTCTGTGCATGAAATGAAAACAATAATTAAAACAGCACCTCAATTAAAACAGCAAGCTACAAATGCCACTCATGTTTGTTCAGCATCTAATATTAGCTCTCCTGTCTTCCCCCACCAATCAGTCTCTCTCTTTCGGGCGCATCGCCCTCTTCTGCTCTCTGCAGTCCAGAGTAACACGGCAATTTAGCCATCAAGGGCTTGTGGAGTCCATTGTACAGTGCTGTACCCACCAGTAGAATAATGAAGCCCAGGATCTGCAAGCCGTGGAACTTTTCCCAACCAAGTGCCAAACTAACGACCCATATGACCACAGTACGCAAACTGTCCAGCACCATCCGAGTGGTGGCACTTATCTCCTTGGTGACGCTGATGCCGGCAAAGTTAAAGAAGGCGATGCTCACGGTGTTGCCAGCAAGTGCCAGCAAGATGAGAGGCTTATGGCCAATCTGACAGAAGGCATCCAGTGCGTCTTCAAGGACCTGTCGTGGGTTATTTGCAAAACTGCCCACATGGATGTAGAACATCGGGATGAGGAGGACAGAGAGGATGATGAATCCAAAGAAACCTACGAAAAAGAGACAACATAATTGTATTATATTACAATACAATGCAATACAATACAATAATATCCATTATATTATATTCCATTATATTATACTGTATTACATTGCATTACACTATAACCTAGTTTTTGTAATGTTATGTAATTGTGCCTATGTTTTTCTTTACTTAAAGCACTATTACACAACTATTATTATTATCATTTTTGAATATACTTGGATAAAACATGGTCAACGGCTTAAAGGACTTTAAATGACAAGTAATTCAAAGACTAAAAGTTTACCCTCAGTCCCAACAGCCTTTAAGGGATGTACATTGTGTTTGTAAACAAACTTCTCCTCCAGGACCATCTGAACTGCCACAATAATCTGAGCCATGATGATCAAAAGGTCCCCTATAAAAGACAAAGATCAAAAGACCCTCAGCTCAATGGCCATTTAAAAAAAACAGCGCATGTCTGAGATGACAGAATTTTCTGATTTGCAGATGACACATCTTATTAATCCTTAGTCTGATTTAGGTTTACTTAGAGGTTTATTTAGAATAACCAGTATAGCATGTCACTTTGCATGCTTTGCATTAACAACATTCAGGAGCACATCATTACCTGTGATGACCTCACTCAGTTTATGACTGTCATTTCCATGGCCGCTCACAAAGTCAGCCAGTCCAACCACTACAAGACCAAGGATGGTGACTACGATCCCAAGCCACTGGCTGGGCTCTAGACGTCGTCCTAAGAATGCTACAGACAGAAGTCCTGTGAAGATGATTACAGCTCCTCGCAGCATCTGGAAACTGGATGCGCTGGTCATGTTTAGAGCTGGAGACATGTAGAAATGGAAGAAATATAGAGAAAGTATTTTTATAACGCAAGCATGTAACGTACTACCCAGTCCTGTCCTGGTCAATTCATGAATTACAAAAAGAATGTTATTTTACATCTAAACATGTTTATACATTCTCTGACATAACCACATTTATGAATTTAGCAGATGCTTTAATCCAATGTGACAGTGCATTCAAGGTATGCATTTGTATCGCTTTGTTTGTTCCCTGAGAATCAAACCTATGACCTTGGAATTTCCATATGTTAACTATAGTAAATACTGTTTAAAGCAGACTATGCTCTACTTAACTCAGTAACTCAGACTATGCTCTACTTAACTCAGTAACTCAGACTATGCTCTACTTAACTCAGCATGCTCTACTTAACTCAGTAGCTTTCTAACAAACGGATATAAAGATCTTAAAGACTTAAAAAAATAAAAAAATACTGTACTAGGGTGGTAGGATTACTTACCAACATACATGATAGAAGTTCCAAGCATGTCACAAACAGCAGGGGGGAGAAAAAGGAAGGGGTTGAAACTTTGACCTGGGTCCATGGAGGGCACAGGTCTGCGTCGATCATGGCAAAGAAGGATGTGGAACACCACCAGGCAGGACAGTTCTCCTAGAAACATTCCTACAGCCTGAAGGGGTGAGAAGTGTAAGGAAGAGGGTCAAAACAAAGATATTATTAGCATATTAAACAGCATTAAAGAGAAACAGAGAAAGGGGAAAAAGTAATATGGGGAAATGGAGTGAGTCAAAACCAGCTTCTCTATACCAAGATACACGCCATACTCTCAGTTCTGTTTCCTCAGAACTTCTGACAAAATGTGCTGAGAGGAGGTTTGATGTGACTATTGCTGCCATAGTTAAGAACTGATGAAAATAGTTACCTGTACAAAAGGATGTGAGAAGGTATGGTCTGGGGAACCATAACATCCAGCTGCAGAAAACATATCAGCCCATCTAGGATAGAAAAAATGCAGATACTTGCCATTAAACATCATTAAAATACTTCTATAAATTTATAAAAGTCCATTTATTTAACATCTATGCCTTTATGCCTGAGGGTCACTGTTAAAGGTACCGAGTAACTATGCACAATGTACAATCATTTAAGGTTGACAACCAGGTAAAAGCATGACTGACATATGGATTGTGATGATGAATCTAAACACTGTACAAATTAATGGCTTTCTCTCATGTTACAAATGTTATGTTAAGTCCACATATTTATGTGTTAAAACACTACCATCACTGTCAGATTTTTTAAAAGACATGTAATAAAGTGTTGTATCAAATTTCATCTGCTTGGAAAGAAAGCTTCAGTTTAAGACACAATGCTGTATCAAATTACAAGGATTGGGTAGTTTGAAGTATTTGTAGCAGCAAGTTCCTTGACTCAGTGAACAATTTGGACTGACAGAATTGCTGATGGTGCAGAATCTGCATGCCACAACACAATTGACAGTTGCATGTGATTAATCAGAAATGTGATTTTATATAACACATACATATGTACACACACATTATACACACACACACACACACACACACACACACACACACACACACACATATTTATCATATATATTTATTTATATATTCACACATATCTCATTTCTGAACTATAAAGTGACCTATACTTGTTGAAAAGTATAAACTAACTATAAATGCATCTTGTTTGTAATTCTTACTAACACTAATCTAGTAGTACACATCTTTGTCCTACTTATGGCTGCAAAAGTTGGGTCAACTAACAAAACTACTAGGCAGAAGGCACATGTAAACAAACACAAAACATAGCAAGCCTGCTACTTACTTTGCAGATAATGTGTTAAGAGAACCTGTGATGAGCATTAGAGCGGCGAGAAAGAGCTGATATTTTGTCCAAGCCATGATGAATGTGACCGAGCGATCGCGAACATCTGCCGCTACAGATGTCTTGAGTTTTGTTTGTCTAGCTGATGACTTCAGCTCATCTGCGGTCGTTCGCCTGTATACGAATCACATGACAGCGACCATGTGACACAATCAGCTGACGCATCATTCCGCAGAGTTTTAACGCTGAAGTTCACAGCTCTTTCGCCTTCATATGATATATAAATCACACGAGCAGCCAAAGCGTAAGATATACAATATAATAGTAACAATACGAAAGACAGTAATGTATTAATAGTAATAATAAAATAAATTATAATGACCTGTTCAGAATATGGTATAAATAATGAATTTTGTAAATATTGTCCTTTAGGCCTTCCAAAAGTTAATTTATTTTCATGTAGAACCATGGAGGCGAAAAAATAAAACAAGCACAATTTTAGATCAATAAACAAATAACTATTCTGTTAATTCTATTAGGACCTACACTTTTCTGATCTACTGCTTGTTTTTAAATGTTTAATTCAGCCTTTGGCATTTTCTCTCTCTTTCTACCTTCACGATTATTACTGCTTTACTCTTTCATTTCTAGAATTTGATATCAGGCTCCCTGCATAATTATAGGTTACTCAAAATTACAGACAACCGAGATGTGTTTTTCTTTCAATGTAAACAGGATTGTATAAACAAGTTTGTCAACATCAATATAATTACGTGAAAGCGAAACAGAGAAGGAAATACATGTAAAGCCTCTATCTCAGTTGGTATCACTAATTAAATATTACACATTCCATTCCAACAGCGCGAAGTTCCTCCATCCAATCACAAGTTGCGCTTATGCGCCTTCTGTCGCCTCGCCTTTAATCTGAAACACGCCGATTGGCTGCGATGTTGCAACTGTTTTGTTGATAAATAACTTTGACGGATTATTTTTCAAGAGGATCCGCGAACTCTGCAGACAGGAGAACGGCGTTTAAACTGCAGAATGTAAACAGGAAAACAAATTGGTTGACTTCATGACTTTGTTGAGTTCATATGCGTTTTGGATACAAAAGTTGGTCAAAAATCTGTTGGTCTGCATATAGAAGGGCCTTTTGATGCACTGTAACATGTAATTTTCCAGTATACATGGATGTTTCAAATGCGCGCACCTACGTCTAGGCGTTCACGACAGGCTGTTCGTAGTGAGTATATACGATCACACACGCTGTTGACTTTGCCCTGGGTTGGAAGCGTTTTAAAGAACTGGCTCAGTCATCCGAACTTGAACAGTAAGGAAGTAAGCCGTCAATACCATACTGCAAAAGGGTAAGTACACTTCATGTTTTCATAATAGCGACTGTTTAAACCTAGAAACGTAGAAGAGCAAAGTGCATAGAAGCGCAAGCCTTAAAGGAGTAAATACTGCTTCTTATTTTTTTTACAGGTAAGTACGAAAGGTGATTTGTGTTCATCTGCGACATTGCCAATATATGTATATATTTTGTTGCTGTAACAGATTTTTTCAGTGTGGTTTGGGAGGGGTCATCAACTGGTAGAAAAGTAGTTCTGCTTGTTCTCTCTCTCTCCAACGCTCACTCCCCGTCTCTCTCCCTTTTCCTCTTCACTTCCTGTAATTCTTGTTGTCTTGCATTGCACTTTTCATGCCCCTCCCGCGCTGTTTGCCGTTGCCTTCTATATTTTGATTTTAAAGTTTCCCCGTTTCAGACCACTGTGTTCCTACTGAACGCACATAACATGAACTGTAAAGGAAAAATGAACAAAACGTTTTTAATAGCGTCCTGTCATTCGTAAGTCAGTTATGTAACTTCATGTTCTGTTTTGTAATATAGGTATGTGTGATCTGATGTTTAGTTGACAAACTTGTTTTGTTTTTAAAATACTTGAGGTTGTAGAGATTTGATTTGCTCATCTGGGGACCAACCTTTAGTCTTTACTATTGTTTAAAGCAGAGTTTTCGTGACGGACATTAAAACCTAAATTTGTCTTTTTTTCACTCTTTTTTTAGAGCATTTCCTGTGACTGAGGAATGACTGGGTTTTTAAATATTTACATCACCTTGTTATTGCAGTTTAGAAGCAGGAGGGGAGGGGGAGCACGTAGACCCTATAAAAAACTGCATGTGCACTGCTCCGTAAAACCTTTTTACATTCACTCACATTGATGATCAGGTTTACTGAGGTAGTGGTTGCCCAGATTATTCCCACCTTTTTGCTGTTTCGTAGTGTTTCGCAAAATTGCAATGAGTCTCTCTCCACATCAGAGAGGAACCATAAACAGTATTAACAAGCAAAATGTTGAAGCCATAAATGAAACAATGCAACATTCAGGAGAGTTGTTCTACGGTGTGGGAGCTCCTGTCCTGGAGCAAACTCACAGCAGTCCGGGGAGTGTTGTGGATTCTAGTCCTGAGGTCCAAGGTGCTAACGTTTTCAAACCTGATAAAGGATATCAGGTCCGAGGACATTTTCAGCAGGCTGGATCAGCCAAGTGGGTACATCAGGACCCAGTGCAGTCCTCCACCTGGTTTCAGGGACTGCCGAATGTGGCAAAGTGGACCCCGAACTTTGGTCCTTCTTTTAGTGGTATGGATGATCCAAGGGCCTTTCACAAGCCAGGTCATGAGATGGAGAGTGTAAAGTTGGAGAAGGTTTCACCAGGATCTTCTCAGTCTTATCCAGATACCTCACAAGTTCCTGGGCCAGAGTGGGACCATCACACAATGGCAGCCATGCACCATGCTCAGTTCCAGGCCCTCCAACAGGGACACAGACCTGCAGACCAATATCAGCCTCAAGGCATGCATCACGATATGACAGACCCAACTCTGCAACCCTTCCAATTGGCGTTTGGACCCACCAAGCAACCCCAGGCATCTGGCTTTCATCAGGGTTTCCAAGGCAACAATGCATCTTTAAATATGAATTACAATGAGAAACCAAAAACACAACAGCAACTTATGCAGTTACAACAGCAGCAGTTGCATCGGCAGCACCAGATGCAACAGTTGCATATGCATCAGTTGCAGCAACAACAACAAATTCAGCAGCAGCAACGGTTCCACCAAATGCAACAGCAATACCAGCAGCAGCAGAAAATGCAGGTACAGCTACAGCAGATGCAGATGCAGCAGCAACTGCAACAGCATGCACAAGGTCTTCAACAACCAGAGGCTCTACCATTGCAAGAAAAGCAGCAAATCAAACAACAGACTGGGTCACAGCATGTTGACAGCGCTCAGGTGAAAATCGAATCAAATACATTAACTCAACAATCCCAACCCCCCACTGTTCCACAGACTCAACCACAGCATCCAGTCCCTCAGGGGTTAAATTACCAGGACTTAGGTCCTGCAAAGACAACTTTAGGACTGCAGGAGACCCAAACCAAATGTAAGGTCCAGCCTCGCCGGTCACGGCGGCTCTCCAAAGATGGTGTCTGCCCACGGGGCAACCAGACTTCTAAGGACAAAAAAGTTTCTCCCCAAAATGGAGGAGTGAGTGGAGTCCAGGGACCTACAGTGGGGGTCATCCAAAGCACCCTGAGACGACGAAGGGCCTCAAAAGAGATCAACCTCGAAACTCTAGCTCAAAAGGCATCAGAGATGGAGTTTTTGCCAGCTAAGGTCAGCACACAAGAGTATTTTTGTGAATACCTGTTTGATGTTTTTTTTGCAGCAGTTAAATATGTTTCATTATAAATGGGAATATACTAGAATAAATTTATGATCTTCATGAATTGCATGCAATTCCATACTTAAACAAGTAACCTAAACCCTAAATCTGCCAGGTTGGTCTCCTATGTTGTCTGTGTTGTTATCATACCGCACAATACAAACTCAGCTCACAGTAATGTTTGCTATAGTGCTATCCTGGACATATACTATACAATGTGCTGTACAGTTGAATTATTTAGTACTGAAAAGCAGTCTGGTAAGCAGCTGCATGTCCACACACCTACACATTCCACACTCTCTTAAAATCCATTCAGTTGAACTTGGGAGGGGCTGATTCACCAAGCCCTGTTTGCTAACACATATCAGATCCAAGCCTCATGCACAAAAGCGTATGGTATGAATTCATTCTTAAAAATATATAAGTCTCTCTTTAGATATTGTTATGTAACAAAGATGGCTGTGTTTATTTGAAAAAAAGAGAGAAAAGGACTAGAAACATGAAATGTAAGGGTGTGTTTAAGAAGCGAATGAGCTATCTGGTTCATGTTTATCCTGGCTTCACGCTGGAGGTTGTTTGGACATAATTTTGTTTGTATGATACATAAGCTCCCTATGTACAATGCTAGTGACACAACAATCTAGAAGCTACTGTACAATCAATAAAGCAGTGAAGACAGCTATGTTTATTATAATGGAAGCCTGCTAGTTTTGTGTATTATGATAAAGATACAGCCAAGTAATTACAGTTATATTTGCAAGAATAATTTCTGTTTTGCGTCTTCTGTCTCCTTAATTCTCTGTTAATAGTGTGAGGAGAACGCCCCTGCTAGACCAGCTGGTATGTTCCCCCTAGTCATCCCAGTCTCAGTGCCCGTTTGTAAAGGCCAAACTCAAATGGAAGACCCGGACAGCTGGGCAAAGCCAGATGAGGTGCGCCATCCCTCAGAGGTTCCTCAACAACAAAATCAGCCTGAGCATAAGCCCTCAGTTATCGTAGCACATCGGCATTCATTAAAGAACTCTGCATCCGAGAGCTTCATCCAGGTACAGAAGTTAATGCTTGTTAAACATTGTTTTCAACAGTTCAAACACTATTCATGACAATTATTAATATAAAGATAAATGGACTCGGCTTCAATTTAAATCTGATTCAGGGTAAGGGGGATGACGATTCCAGATCTTTTGACAAATCCAGGCGTCGCCCCCGACCGGAACCCCTGGTCATACCGCCCCCCAGACCGTGCACTTTCATCGCCCCTTCCGTCTACTCCAGCATCACCTCCTATCAAAGCAACCTGCGCTCCCCAGTGCGTCTGCCCGAGCATGTAACCATCATCCCTCCATACACCCCTCCACCCATTCTGTCACCGAAGCGAGAAGGTTCTGGGCTCTATTTTTCTGCTGTCCTGTCCTCCATGGCAGCAGGCAGCCAGGTCCTGCCACCCCCACCTACACCTCGGAGCACCGCAAGAAGCTTGCTGCGTTCAGGTGAGTTCTACATTGTTT